>CM075196.1:2127500-2227500 GCA_037577475.1 Chaunax sp. Z400 | reverse complement strand
ACCAGCAGTCTGTGAGGCCTATAAATGTAAACATTCTGGATCACCAGATCCAGAATATGACCTGGATCCACATCAGACTCTGATGTGTTCTAGATCTTATGATGATGTCATCGTGTCATTTTTGTCCAATCATTGTAGACATTATCCAGGAAGTTAGAAGTGAAAATCTTAGAATTTCCCTGTGCTGCGATTTTAAGTAATAATTCTGGATCCAGATCAGCACCAGAATCTAATGGACTGTTGCTCGGGGCCGTACCCTCCCTTTCCAAAAATAAATAAATAATCAAAATCCTATCATAACTTTTTGAGACATAATATAATGTTAAAACAGCGTAGTTTACTTCCACTTTCCTCGCCATCAAAGTCATGTATGGTTAATTCTCCTGTCTGTTGACCAGTCCAACCATGTAAAGACTCAGAATACAGCTTTTCTCCCATGTGTCTCACTTCATATTGTTTAACATTACATCCATCCTCCATCTCATCTCTCTTCTGATTTCTCCTCCAAACCTTCCTGGTTTCCCATCTCATCTGTCCGCCATGAGTTTTCTCATTATTCCACCATAATATCCAATCGTCTGTCACTCTGCTTGTGATTAGCGCTGCCTGCCAGCTCATGGTGTACGAGTGTGCGTGTGAGACACCTCATCATCAGTCAATCATACGGATCAGTGCCGATGATCCGGCTCAAGTGCGAGGAAAGAAAGCCGGCTATTGTTTTTTGGACTCTCTCCTCCTTTTTCCATCCCCGCCACAATGGACCAAACCCGTCTGTGATGCGCTCACTCTTTGAGCCAAAGGAGCTAATTCATCCATTTATATTTATGTATGCAAAACCGCTTCCTCTCTGCCATTAAAACAATGCAAATGAAATTGATTTGCTTTGTTAATTTGTCTTTTTCTATATCCCCAAAAAGCTTCAGATAGATGTGAATCTGAACCTTTGTGCTCCAGTCATGCAACACTGAACAGTAGGAAATGACAAAAACCACAGTGAGCTGATAAGACGGACAAAAGAGTCCATGGTCTGAGCATCAGGAACAGAGAAATCACTGCTGATAAGGTGAGGCTGCGCCGGGAGCTAACGCCCAGATTTTGCGAAAATGATGAAACACAGATGTGACAGAATGACACTGAAATCTGCAACGGAGGACTTTTAAATGAGAATATAACTGAATTAATACCCAAAAATTAAAACTCAGGCATCACCTCCATGCAGGTGTAAAAGGTTTCTTCATCCAAAAAATATTTCTGAAGCTTCACAGCAACCAAAAACAACCATAAAATGACTCCATACAGACTCCATGCACAGAGCTCTGCTCACAGTTGACACCAACAGAAGCACTTGGTGCTTCAACAAGAGCAGAGTTCTGTCTTCCAGGTAGGAAACACTGAGGTATGCAGAGATCGCAGGTTGAAGTTTTTTGCGACTTTGCTATGACGACCAGCTACACTGAGGCTGGACTAATAGTCTACGACCTCCAGAGAAGCAGCTGATACCAAAGCTGAGTCGCGTCCAGTCGAGTAGAGTCGGTACCACGTAGTGGAAACGGAATCTTTTGCCCATCTTAGTGGCCGGGCATCGGTTTCCTTTTAGCGACCACAGCTCTTCCTGTGAAAGTCTTTTTAAATCTGAGATGCTTTCCATTGCGAATAAGCTGGAACCATGCATGTTGAAGAATGCTGTATCCTCACTGTGTTGACACGTACCTTTAATAGACGCGGAGGTCTTCAAAACCTGGGAGCCAAGCTAACCAGTTAGCTCAGTCACAGCAACGCGTCACAGACAGTCAAACACCCGTCTGAAGCTGTGGAACAGCTGTTGACTGTTCATCAACATGTTCATCAACATTCATCATATAGTTTGAAAACCATCGTGTGCAAATCTACAAAAACAGTCCTTTCAGGAAAGACTAAAGAGCGATCTGTGGTAAAAAGAGACACTTTTAAATCAACCAGTTTAAAATGATGGATAATAAAAATGTAAAGTTAAATACATACCATTCTTAAATGATGAATTATGACGATGGAGAAATTATTGAAGATATAATGTAAGTTCAATAATTCTATTTGACTTTTGGTGAATGGATCTATCAATTGCTTTTTTTTGCTGTAGGCCTACATTAACACCCATTTGCAAACTGTTTCCTGTTGTGAATTGATTGGTCTTCATTGATTGTTTGGGTCAGTTTTGCTCCATCAGCAGTAGGAGAGAAAGACACTATGTCCTATAGTCGTCCCATTTTTTATTTTATTTCTGTTTTGATGCATCTACAGACAGAATTTCTGGAAACTTCAACTTTGAAATTTGACATTTTGTTTCAATAGTTAATTCCCTCCTAAGTAATAATTATTTCAATAATGAGGGAAGAATTGGGGATAAGTAGGAGGTAAGAAGGTTGGAAGAGGAGGCTTCCTCCTTTGTCTTGATCACAGAAGTATAGGAGAGATGAAGGGATGTGATTATGTGGTAGAATGAGGCTCTTTTGGAGGAGATGAGTTTCCAGCCTTGGATGAGGTGCTGACAGAGAAAAGAGAGGCTAAAGCAGAGGAGTGAAAACTAAACATTCTGGCTGTGGCTCAAACATGGTTCCCTCTTTTTTCATGAGAGATGATCCTCTCCCAAGTGATGATTTTGGAACGTTGACCGTCGGAGGAGATATTTCAGATACTTAACGCTGCAGTCCAATTTTTTCTCCCCCTCCAAAATGCAATGACAGCTTAAAGTCTTTAAATAGTGCTATCACACATACACTGCTATTACATTTCAGATGTTGCTCCACTCACTCCGATGTGTCAATGGTTCCATTAAAGACAAGACATTAGACACATGAAGGCAGTCCATGAAGTGAAAACCATGCGTCTGAAATGACTGCAGACATTCACTGCTTTCCGGTCAGCCTTTGGTTTCTATTCACAGACAAAACAATGTGAAAAATCTGCTTCACATTTCCTTCAAATCGTTAACATGAATATGTCAGAATGACAGAAGTACATTACTGCTTCACAAAACACATACATATATTATTATTATACATATATTATTCATATACATCCGAATCCCAAAATATAAAACTGAATCCCTACCAACCCGACAAATATCTGAAGGGTTGAATATCTGGCTCCAGCTGACTTCATCAGAGTTTGATGAGAAGTTTATCTTTGCATACAGGCTTGATACAGTCAAATGTTGTTGTTTTTTAAACTGCCTCCCAACATGTTAATAATTATTATGTTGTTTGTTTAATCTGTCCAATCTGAAATGTAGAGACAACAGTTAGTGGTTCAATGGGGAGTGACACACGGAAACGTATCTCAAACTGCATAAGTGGTTGGATTAAAGAAGAATAATCTCTTAAAATGTATTAGAATCTACATTTATCATTCCTGTCAGGTGGAGATGTCAACTTTCCATGAAGTCAGAAATTCATATTTCATCCACTGAGAGTCAAAAGGGTTTCAAGATCCTAAAATATTCAGGAGTTTTCTGAATCTCCCCACTGTGACAGAAGAATCTCAAACAGCAGCAGCAGTGTGAGCGCCGGACTTTGTTGGTGTGCGTTTCACCGCTGGGACAGCAGCAGAGCTCGGTGAGCTTCAAACGGAGCTCCGGCTCCTCAGGGGTCCACGAAGGTGGGACTGATGCGGGTCTAATGATGCTGATGTGACTGGCAGCCACCATGGCCCAACAGTTCAAGGCAGGGGGAGTTCCCATGACAACAGGATGACTGACAGCTCCCAGGTCAGCGTGGACAGCAGGATGAAGGGAGTCCTGCACCGATGCACCCCTTGATTTGATTTGTTGTCAGGGAGCCTGATTGACATGGTGACATGGCTTCAGCTCATCTCAGCTGGTAAACCAGTAGATCACACTGGTTTAAGTCTCTTTATAATAAGAGTCCAGGTTAATGTAGGCTTTTGCCTGTTACAGGGTCAGTTCTCTAAAATGATGTTTTCTGACTTGCCTCTCATAGTATCTCTTCCTGCAGACAGGTTTTCAGACCAAAACAACCTTTGTTATTTTTTATTGGAACTCATTTCTCGTTAAAGAATAGTTAAGTTCAAGTTTGTTCTTAAAATGACCACATGCTCAACAACTACAAGTGGTCGACTTTTCAAAAGTTTTCAAAAGTTTTGGTTGTCAGTCTCGTGAAAACAGACGGCAAAAACGCAACATAAGTTTACCGTTTTTAGGTGAAACAGCTGTAAACAACCTGAAAACAGTAGTGAATTTTCCGTGAGCCCTATAAGTTTAAACATTCTGGATCACCAGATCCAGAATATTACTGGATCCAGACCAGACTCTGATGTGTTCTAGATCTTATGATGATGTCATCGTGTCATTTTTGTCCAATCATTGTAGACGATATCAGTGAAGTTAGAAGCAACAATCTTTTAATTTCCCCTCTCCTTCAATGGTAAAGAGTCCAGATGATGATCCGGATCACCACCAGAATCTAATGGACTGTTTCATCAAAATCTGACAGACATAAACCCATGACCTCCTCGGTGGAGGTAAGTCACAGTTTATATATGAATACGTGTCTTTGAATCAACATTAATTAAGGGTTAATTTTTCAAAATTGATAAATGAACATTAAGAAAATCGGCAATTGTCAAAAAAATACTGCAAAAAGATATTTTAAATTAAACACAAGACAAGCTTAAAATGACATGAAATGTCTTTAAAAGGGTTATGTGCAGTTCAGAAAAGGACCCAAAGAGAGGCAGGGAAGTGGTTTAATCAACACAAAATCCAAAATCCAAAGTACAAAACCACAGAGGACATGGGTGCAAAGCAGGAAACCGCAGGATAGAACAGACATGAACTGACACAGAGGACAGAACCAAACAGACTTAAATACACAGAGTAACGAGACAATGACACACAGGTGGATCAGGGAGGAGGAGACAATCAGAGACAGGTGGAAACAGACAATCACAGAGGAGGGAAAACCTTAAGGTGGAAAACATGAGGAGGATAAACTAATAAATGAATCATAACACAGAGCAAACAAACAGGGAAAAGGAGCAAACTGGGACTAAAACACAGAAGAATAAAAACAAGAAGACTAAAAACAAGAAGACTAAAAAACAGAAGACTAAAACACAGAGGAATAAAAAACAGAAGACTAAAAACACAGACAGAGGAACCAAAAGGGTCAAACAGAGCATAAGAAAACAGGAAATGGTAGACGGTTTCAAAAGAAAACAGGAAATGGCAACCTAAAGACTGAACCATGACAAAACGCTGCGTTCTCTTTGGACGCCGCCCCATCAGGTCAGATTGGACAAATTCAGCCTCTATTAGTACCAGATTACTGGATTGACAAGCATCACAATCAAATCACCAAGGAATTCTGGGAGTGTGGAGTTTCACTCTGTCAGACACACGTAACATTTTAATGGCATGACTAAATCCAGATTAGATGACGGATGATGATTTTGGCTTTCGGCGTGGAAACATGGGATCATTTGGGAGAAAATGAATCCAGGATGGGAAGAGGTGAAGCCAGCGGAGGAGGCATGCTGAGGGGATTAGGAGCCTCTACAGCTTCTTCTTCTGTTCCTTTTTCTTCACGTTAACACTGTTACCACAGACGCTAACACTGTTACCACAGACGCTAACACCTCCCATTCATCCGCACAAAGGAGGGAGGAGGAGCCGACTGTCTGTGCATCACCGGAGCGGAGCAGCAGGACAGGGAGGAACCTCCATGCAGGGACCGGGAACACATTTTTTAGAAGTGTGTGTACATTTGAGGGCGGGGCCGCGCTCTAATTAGCTGAAGGTGTTGGCTGTATTTGCATACCTGTGTGGAAAGTCAACAGGGTCACCGCCCAAAGGTTCATGAGTCAGAACGGTGTGTTTGTTGTGGTCCCACACCTCGAACCGAAACTCTGGTATGGAGTTAAAAATAGAAGCAATCATCTAAAATAAAGGGAAAATCTATCGTGAGTCATATTTTGTCAGCTCTGCCTGTTTGCTGTTGGTTTGATAAGATTAGGTTTGAACCAAAACACTAAATGATGGCCAGCTCCTCCTAATAGGTCTCATTTACTGAAATCTGCTTCTGCAGATATTTCTAATGAGAAATAAGCTTTCGTGTGAAAAAAAATCTTGTTTGATCATTTCTGATCAGCGCTGCCTGATTTCTACAGTTTAATCCGAGTTTCATGAGCCTCTGTGTCAAAGCGGAACTAAAAACATGGCAGCAGACTCGTCATAACAACTTTGGAATCGAGCGTTTATGATCAGTAGTTGATAAGAGTTATCAATAAAATTGTGATTTTCCATAATATCAGATCCAGATCTATTTTTCGCCTGGATATAAAATCCCATGTGAGCAAAACATTTTCCAGATCACGTCAAAAAAAAGTTGAAAAAGTTGATATAACGTCCAAAAAATACTCAACCTCAACATTTAATCAACTCTTATTTGGCTCCAGATCCAACATTTTTCCAACATTGTGGTTGGACTTTCAAAACCAGTGATCAAGTCATTATTTACCTACTTTAGTATTGTGGTAATTAGGACTCTAACGAGGGGTGAGGACAGGAGGGGAGACATCCGCCGCTGCCCCCCCTCTCCTGAGGCTGCAGAGATGCTCCCCCGTTGGTTTTTAAGCGTGCAGGTTTTGATGTGAATTAAAGCCACCGAGGATGGAGTTTCCCTTTCCCTGCTCTTTATCAGCCTCTAAATGCAACGTCTCCTTCCTGTGCATACCGAATGGGATGTCAATCGCCATGGCAACAATTTGAGTCAGCCCTAAAAGTATGTACAGAGACATGAAAGACTGTTTCTTCATGTAAAATCCTAATTGAAATGATGAGTATCTCTCATGTGAGGCACAGTGGGATGAATTTTCCTGGATGAGTCACACTGCAGGAATGTGTGTGTGTGTGTGTGGATTTTCATCTTAACGTGACACACATACATGTTTACTACATCCACATATATGAAACTAGGATGGACACAACTGTATGCATGAGTGAGTCATTAAACTTCCTCAGCTGAGCCTGTGTTTGAAGATGAACCCAGCATTTCTCTCTCTCTGCTTCATGAAAGCTGCAGAGGAACATCAAACAGTGAGCATCCCAGACCACGCAGGAATTTTCTTCATTTCATGAGTGCATACTATTTTTAAGTTGTTATTGAAGTATGCAAATACTAGTTCAGCATTCTTAATTGTTATTTCCTTTTTTTTAAACCTCCAAAATAAGATGCGTACAGTATGTCAGCACACGCAGGTCAGCAGTCAAAGCAGCCTGCAGAGAGATTTTATGCTACTCAAACAGAAAGTTTTGTCCCAGCAGTCGACTTCCTACCACAGACAACCAGCCATGACACAGGAGCCTCCTGGGCATCAGAGACACTGGAACCTCGGCTCCTGGACAATGTTAAAATGCAGACATGTGAAAAGAGGTTAAGGGCCTAAAAATGATCAACTCTTCTCTCAACAGCGTCTGAGGCGCGAAAAGCGTGGGAGATAAAACGGAAACCTTGACTAGTGAAAACATCACAAAGATGCGATGATGGACCGCGTGAGAGGCTCTCAGTTTGTTTTTTGCCTTTCTTTTTCATCTTGGCTTCATTTTTTTCCCCTGATAAACAGTTGAGAGCTGAGCTCCAGTGCCGTGAAGAGATTTTCATTTTCAGCTACAGCGTCATAAACAGAGAGCTGTGGAGACAATGTGGTTAGAAATGATGAATATATAGCCAGTGGTTTTAATATCTTTAATACTCGCCACGGATGAGGCAAAGAATGATTTGATAATAATGAAAAAGGAGAAAAAACTGTTCAGCTATCAGGCTTTTGTGCTCCAGTGTTTAAGTGCAGGTTTTAGCCACAACTCTTTTCTTATGAACAACTAACAGCTGTTTTACAGCTGGGGCCTCGATTTTACAAATACTAGGGTCAAAAAAACAACAGGAAGATGAAGTCTTCCTCAGTCCAGGATCAACTGCTGCACAAACCTTCATCAGAATCTGTTCACAACTTTTTGAGATAACTTGTTGATAAACAAACAGATGAACAAACATGGGTGAAGAAAGAAAATTACGAAAACAATTTGACAGCACAACACCGACATCACGACACGTTACACAAAATGTCCTTTCATTTTTTTCATTTCTGCTTGTTTTGTGTATTTTTTTGCCTTTGTTTTATGAAGGTGCAGCTTTTTTTCCCTTGTCAGTTGCCGTAGGAAGCAGCTAGTTCATCCAAACAAAAGGTGCAAAAAGGAAACAAACGAGATGTGACATAATCATGATGTATTACTTCAGCAAATTGTATTGCCTTTGGCAGAGCGAACCAAACTATTTCCGTTAGCAGTCTTTGTTCCAAAGCTAAGCTAACAGGCTCCAGGCTGTAGCTTCATATTTATTGTCAATCTTCTCATCTAACGGTCGTATTTCTTCTCAAATCAGACAAATCTGTACAAATGAGTTTGTGTGACGTGTCGTCTGATGTCAGACAGATGTGGGGGTTTCAGATTTTGTTTGTCTAGCTGATAATACTGACTGTTTTACACAACTTGTACACATCAGAGGAGGTATTGTGTTGGATTTCATGATACTATCAGATGTTTGTGTTATTTTGTCGGCTCCTCTTGGCTGTTTTTGGATGTCGTAATCTATTCAGCTATGAAATCACCAGGATTACTTCCACCCTAATTGATCCGGTGCTGATTAAAGTTGCATTAGCAGCAAGCAGAAGAGTGACATGGTCTAAAAGCCACGTTAAAAACCAGCGAATATTATGAAAACCCCCCTAATGCCTCCTTGTGCGAGTTTTTATTACCAAATTTAGTGATTTTATCTCCTTCAGAAAGCAGATACAGACCCAATGACCTATTGTTGATGCTAAAATGAAGCCAACACGGCCCTGATCTAGACTTGGCCGAGGCTGCTGGCTGTGGCTCGTTGCTTGGCTGTCACAGCTATAATCTTCGCCTGTTGCTTGATATCCTGGCGTTCACACTCTCTGGCTGAACAGAGTTATGATGGCGATTGATTTTGCTATAAGAGCTGACTTGATGTCTGGTTGACTGGCACTAGTAGAGCGATAGTGGGAGGGATGTCTGGCCTGCTATGGCTCTGGCTGGCTATCTTTTAGCAGGACTGACTCGCTGGCAGAATGGCCGGTTGCCTGTTGTGTGTGTTGGCCGGAAAAACAACAAGACGGACTCACCGGCTTAGTGACAATTTGGCCGTGTGCTGGTTCAGAGAGCGACCATCATCCTACTGATGGGAAACAGGATCCTGGAAATCACTGGCTTCATATTACGTTGACAAAGAGTGGGCCACACTAGACCCAGCGGACACGCCTTCACCACACATTAATCCCCACAGTTCAACAATGCAACAATAACAATAGTCTATTCTCTGATTTCAGCTCTGACTTTCCATATTTTCCATATCAACTGAATCTACTCCTTATGGGGAAAACCATATAGCACTCAGCCTGTGAAATCTTCATGTTTTCATGATGATGTCATTGCCGTTGAAGCCTGGGCTGAAACCAATGTTCAGCAGGGATCAGAAACTGAAATGGAAACCCTTCATTTTTTGGGGATTTTGTTCTGTTTTTTTCTGTCGCACTTGACAAGAAATGGAGAATAACATGCATGGACAGGAAACCGGCGACATTGTGGTGAATCATCAACATTTGAAACACTTAGGAGACCCGTACCATAGCTGCACTCACCCATTCATCCATATGCATACATGTGAACACAATAATAATGCTAATTATTATATTATAATATTATATATCCGGATAATGTATCCGGATATAGATCTCATTTTAATACCAGGTGTAAACAGGGTGTAAAGCTTCTGTGGCTGAATGGGAACAAATCTCTGCAGACGGATGGAGGCTGTTTTGGAATGACGTGACACAAAAGACATGCGTGTCGACACAGGAGCGTCTAGTGTGACATTTTACATATGTGTCAGGCAGCGCTTTGCAAACAATCAAATAACATGTTTGTGCTGCAGACTCTGTTGAGTTTATTAACGAACCACCATCTTATTCTGTGGTGTTGATTTGGAAAAGTTACACCATCAACTCCTGCCTTTGGCAGACAGTCGACAGCGTTTTCAAACCTTTTTGTGGATCCGTGTTTGTGCGATGATCGTTTCTGGTTTTGAAAACACAAAGAGCTAAAACGGTGTCGTGTAAACTGGGCCTCAATTAGCTGCTAGCTGTGAATAGCTGCTTTTTTACATCTCCTGGTTGAAGGTTACGCAGAAAACACCTCGTCAAAACGTCCCACCCTCGTCTTGTCCTGCTCCATTACGACCTCCGCTGCCGGTCCAGAGATACAAGGGTTAGGGTTTGTTGAGCAGTCCTGCCTCCAACAGGCTGTGCAGCAGGGCTTCTACAGTATGTTTGATCATGTGGGATATTTTCTCTAAAGGAAAATGAAAGATCTGGATTGCTGGTTTCATATTTCACTGCTTATAAAATTAAAAATACTGGAAATATCTAACATATGATAAAATAACAAAAGATTAGTATGAAGTCTACACTGAGATAAATTACATCTAATAAAAGTCACATCAGCTCTTTGACTGTGAGGCTGTGTGCAACAATAAAACATTATTTATTCATGTATGAAAGAAGAACAAAGCGACGCAGGAAGACGGCGCATCCATAGGAAAAACATTTTATTGAAAAACATTTTCAGTTTGTAACAGACTGGTGGAATGTGTGTCATTTATCCTCACTTTGAACTTGTTTTAAATTTCTGAAACCATTTTTCCCAGCCTGGCCATCTCATACTGCAAGGAAGGGGAGAAGAGGGCGACAGCCACCCGCTAACCATGACATGACGAAAGAAAACCAGGGGCAGACAAACAAACAATGCAAATATAATACTGTGTTACTTACAAACTGGACTGAAATTAACTCATGAACCGAACAAAAAAGAAAAAAGAAACTAATTCAATAAATATTTATGGTACACACTTATGGCACAAATATGCAGCAGTCGGTTTGGCAACTTTTCTCTCACTTTTTTAAAACCAAATTACCATGGAAACAGTGCAAAAGGGAGGGGAGTGGGGGAGGACACGGGCTTTCCATCGAGCGCTAGCTAAAATACATAGCAAAAAATTCAAATTTTATACAAAACATCTTACTTTAAGAGTTTATAAAAAAAGTTTTTATTGGGTTCTGGTCAATATTTACATAAGCTATTTACCAAAAAAGTAGTATGCTCTGTTTTACTGAAGTGAATTCCATTTTTTCTGTACTTTTCTTCCCGTTTACTTTCCTAAAAAGGTGAATAAGGCTATTGTAACAACCCAGGATCCATATACAATACAAACATTAATGTATTTACAGTTTCTTACCTACAGAAGTACGGTGCAAAATTACTGAGTCAAGTGACCAAGGGCTGACCATACGAGCAAGGCATTTTACAGAAGCCTGAGGTGCTTCTCCTAGCCTAGCCCGCGTGCTAAGACTCTCACAGCATCGCTACGACATTAATAGCAGGTTGAGCCGAACCCGGTGTCAATGTTGGGAGAGAGTTAAGACGCGTGGCGGCTAAGAAAAGGACGCCAGATTCAAAGAAACTAATAAGATTGTCATATTCTGCCGCAGACAACGAAACAGCCATTTCTTTGTTTAACGTGTGTTTTTTCGTCTTTTCTCAAACACCTGTTCAGGTGTGACACATATGCGTTTGTTTTTCACAGTTTACCTTTGTACTACGGCACATAGTCGAACAAAAAAAAGGTTCAAATAAAACTATAAATAATGCAGGAAATAAAAACTAACAGCAGGCTTGTGTGATGTTCTTTGCTAGTTGTGTGTTGTTACATCTTTCAGTGGTTAAGAACACTTTCAATGTGTGTGTGTGTTTTTTTTTTCTTCTCACGATTGGTTAAAAAAATAAATAAGAATTGCATATTTGCAGATTTTGTAGCCTCTTAGAGGCACAAACCTCAGATCATACAAGGCTTGGCTTTTCGTGAAATTTCATGTTCTTTATGACGACGATGACGATGGGCTGATATTAATGGATGTGATGTCACTGAAACTTGCTCAACACACACACACACACACACACATACGCACACATACGCACATGCACGGAGAACATGGAGGGTGTGTATGAGGACAATCGAGGGGCGCTGGGTGTTCATGGGAATTTTCCTTTGGGAGATGCTACACTGAGTGAGTGTGGGAGACACAGCTACTCCGCCCTTGTGTACACCAATGTGAGCTATTTTGGGTCAGATAACTCCGCCCCCCTCCGGGCCGGGGCGGGGCCCAGGCTGCCCTACCCTGGTCCTCCTTCCCAGGACCGAGCCCCCCCCCCGTGTGGACAAGAGCTCCCAAAAAGTACAGGAGAGATATCAAATAATCACAAACCTAGATTGCATAATGTGCACTTATACCATAATATATTAACATTACGTCTTCATCTCCATACCGCCTGACAACACCTGTGCTCTATGTGTCTATCATAAATAAATTCTGCTTTTAATTTTATTTTTTCATCTTTGTCATGTCCTGTTTTTTACATGTACATCTATTTTATAAAAAAAAAAAGAAGTAAATGAAAAATATGGAAATGCTAATGGAGAAACAGTGACGATGTAAGTAAATGTCCCTGTGCTTTTTTTTCTTTTTTTTAACAAGAATAGGAGAGCACCGGCCAGGTTGATGTTTGGGCCCTCAGGGCTCCCTTCATCATCATTGGACCCCTAGGGGTAAACATTACAGTACCTACAGCTGTTTCTGCCAGCTATGCTAACCTCAACTAGATCTCGGGCCTCTTCTTCACCTGATGCGGAAAAAAACGGCAGTAAGGCGAGTTTCTTATTGCCCCGAACACCTGCCCAGGTTCTAGAGGAGCTGAGGCGGGCCCTCGTTACTAAATCTGACGGGATGCAGCTGCTCTCCCATCTTTACCTATATCACTGTGTGTCTCTGTGAAGAGTGGAGGTACCAGAAAGGGGTTAAAAGTGCTGCTCTATGTATATGAGAGTCCTCCACTCTTCCCAGGAGCCACCTGGGCACACCTGACACGCCCTAAAAAAGAGGGCGCAAAATTGAGAAGAAAAAAAAATCCTCTCTCCCTCTTTTCTCGCCACTTTTGGGTCACTTGTGTGTGAAATATGACATGTTGCTAAAGGAAATGAAACTTCCTGTCTGCATTTGAACTCGACCAGGATGTGACGACAGAAAAACAGTCAATTCTGACAGTAAAAAAAAAAAAGAGTTAAAACCTTCAAGTAACATCTGAAAGAAGCGATTTACTGATAACGTATCCGGGAATGAGGAGAAACTCCACACTGGAACCCAAACAGTTCACATTGATCAGTGAGACAGTGTGTCTGTGTGTGTGGGGGGGATGTGATGGTGAGGATGTGGGTGGCAGGGTGAATGGGTGAGTCAGTCAGGAAAGTCTCTCCGTTTGTCTTGCCGACTGGAAAATCCACACAGTCTGCCTGGCTAGTGAACATCAAGCGAGGGCGGCCATTTTGTGAGTTTACAGTCGACCCATAATTCTCCTTCCCCTCTCCTCCTCACTTGCTTTTTTTTTTTTTTTTGTCTCTTTCACTCTCATCTTCCAAGCAGTAGTCTCTCTTAAGGTGAGGCCCAACAAAATAAAAAATCCTTCTCCTCCTCCTCTCATGCCAGGAAACCTTTACATCCGTCTGTCCATCTCATCTGAGAAAAAGAAATAAAACATCTAACTTTCTGATCCCACAACACTCCCAAAACGCCGGCCGCAGTGCTCGAAACAAAACAGGGAGCAACACTGGGGGGAAAGAAGAGATGGATCGTCCTCTCGGTTTCCTCCAGAGCCCCAGGGAGCAGGGGGCCGGCAGCTCCGCCCACCCCCCGTCCAGACCCAACCAGAGCGACAAGGTATCATTTCATAAAGGAAAAACAGTGACAAAATCTCAGAGGAGAGGAGGAGGAGTCGACAAAGTGAGAGAGACAGAGAGAGAAAGAGCGAGAGTGTTTGCGGGCAAGCCGGCGGCGGCGGTGGCGGCAGGTGAAACCAAAAACCCGCTCTGCCCCGGGGGATCGTTCCAGTTCATCTCTTGCCTTCAAAAGTTCTCCCTCAGACTTTGTAGTAAATGTTGGCCGGGCTCTGAGGCGGCATCTCCTGAACTATGTAGACCGGGTGGCCGTAGTCGCCGCTGACCTTCTCATAGTGCGGGCAGAAGACGCTGTCAGCAGTCCTGAGCGGGATGATGATGTCGCTGGGCTCCGAGCCGTTATTGTTCCCGCCGCCTCCGCTCCGTTTGGGGGTGGCCAAGGTGCTTAGAGACAGTGTGGCCGCGTGCTGTGGCGAGTGCTTGCGGTGCCGCCGCCTGTATTTGAGCAGCAGCAGAATCAGCATGATGATGATGATGATGAAAATGACGCTGCCCGAAGCGATGCCGACGAAGATGGCCACCTCGGAGCCGATGACGCTGGAGGAGTTTCCACCGTTGTCGTTGTTGTCGCTTTCTCTCGGCGACACACCTGGAAGACGGAGGAAAGGCATGACATTTACATCTACAAGTCACAAGTTTACTTGTTTGTCTGTTGGTTTGTTTGTTAGCAAGATTTCACACCGAGTCAGGTTCAACAAAACCTGCTGGAAGGTTCCAGATTAGGCCCTTTTCAATATTTTCTCTATTAACGTAAAAGATAAATTAAAGATACAGCCTAGAAGGGCAGATCCAGCCCTGCTGAGACGCTTTCTTTACTTTAATTTAATTCAATCCAGACATCATAATGTAAATTAATCTACATATTTCTGGTGTTTATATCCGTTTATATCTGTGTAGATCCAGATAACCATCTAGAGTCAGCTGACTCTCACCCAGACGACCCGGGTTTCAATCCTGGGAGTTGCTTTCTTTATGTTTGTCTTTATTGAATTTCTGGGATTTGACTTTTTATACTATTATTATTAATACTATTATTATAAGGGGTTAGGGTTCGGGGGCCTCGGACCTCAGCGGGGGGGTTGTTGACTAACTGGACCTCTTGCAGTTGGACTTGAATAACCCTGAGCGAGACAGACACATGTAGGGATTGTTCGGCCTTTACGTTCTTAGTTATACCTGTGAAAAGTTGTCAATTCCATGATCAAAGAAATACAGCTTGAGGTATGCTAACAGCAAACCTGTTCCAAATGAAGCCTTAAGCCTGAACGATAGGCAGCATGTTGAGGCATAATGGCGCCTATGAGGGAGAAGAAGTGCATCAGCCTCTTTTCATCATGTCCCTGTAAAGGTGTGAGGATCAGACCAGCGGCTGAGTGAAGCCTGCCTATAGAAGCCTTTTGTATAAAAAGGTCACATTCGATCGGTGGCCATTCAAATTCAGCCGGTGACGACTGCAACCTTGAAACTGGAGGGCGAGCTCAGCCTGACAGTCGACACAAAGGGCTGGAGGAGATACAGGCAAAACGGCACTTAGATAAATTAGGTTTTGAAAGATAGAAAACAGTAACTGCATCTTCTAACTATCAGCCCCAGAGTGGAGAAAACAAGGAAGAAATATTTGATATCATCGTGAGGCCATCGGTTATGAAAGCCGAGCTGTGCTCTGACTCCCAGCGATGGACGATCTGGTTCACATCCAACACCGAAGGGGGGGAGTGTTCTGTTATCCCCGGGACAAGAGTGTGATCCCCGGGCAGGCAGGATTACTTTCTCCTTGTCTGCTGCTGTCCTCCTGAGGGCCTAAAAGTGCTCTCTCTGTGGTACAGGGGGTGGATATGGGATGGCAGGCAGCCACAACGCAAGGACCCTTTCGTTGTTTTACAAGGGGATTATGCTGCCTCAGACGCTCTTGCCCCGGAGCACTCCGACGCCCATATGCTGCTGGTAGCTGCCGCGATGGAGGGATGAGACATAAAAAAAGCATGAGGAGGAGGACGGGAACATGGAGAGATGCTGACGTCTGCAGAGAACGGTGCCAGCGTGGATTTAACGGGGCGGGACGGCACATTTTTGCATTCTCTACATCCAACTGATTTGAGAGGCGAGGCCACGCCCCTTCGAAGAACCAGGACACCAGGGGAAGGCCTGGAGGACTGTTAAAACAAGGCAGCCTGTTTTTGTTCTCTGGCCCTTCCTGTCCCCCCCCCCACACCCGAGCTCAGCTCACTGCGGAAATTGCCAGTCTGATTTTCTTCTTCTTGGGAGATTTTTTTAACTGCAATATAATAGCAGAGATAAGAGCAGTCTGCACTGTAGACGCACGTCTGTCTTGAGTTGTGATTCGGTGCAGAAACAAGTGTGTGTCTGTGCTCAGAACGGGTCGTTAAGAAGACGGCAGACGGCGATCGGATCATTTTCTTGAAAATGTCACTTTAAAGCAGCGGGTCGAGGCTGGAGCGCAGCCAGCGTGGAGATACCTTATAAGTCCTTGAGAGGCCGGAGATGCCTATCAGTTTTATGGGCAACATTCAATTACTGGCTGATGAATCGCTGACCTTTTCTTTCCTTCACTCTCACACACACACTGTGTAGGGATTCTCGCAAACGCACACTTAATTAGCGCTATCTGCTCTTAGTTGGCCGAACGATCCTTCGTCCCGGTGCCAAATCGCACCAATAAATCCTCCGCTCTATAACCGCTTCCCTTACATCTAAAGCTGCCAGTCGGTGAACTCACCTGGTTTCTCCAGCACATCGTTCGGGTTGTAGGTGTCCTTCCCGTCTGAGTGTTTGGGAGAGGAGGGAACTCTGGTGGGGTTGTCTTTGGGTGAAATAGGGTCAGAGGGATCTGGAAAAGCAGAATAGAGGGAATTATCTTTCACCTTAAAGTTTATCCATCATGTTTATGGTCATGTTCAGGGATCTTAGGTGGAGTTTGTTGGTTGATTTCTGATCCCAGCAACAAACCTACATGTCAGGTATCTTTCATTTTGAAAGATACCTTCTAATCATTTTTTCGTCTAACTTCTGGAGCCTCATACTACGACTCAATATACATTAAACAGCGATAAATAACTCCTTCTAGGTGCATACAGGAGCATTGGACAGAAAATGAACATTTCCTCCAAGCTTCCTTGGACACCAAAAATGATGCAGCAAAGTTTTTTTCTTAAGCTAGACCCACATAAAAGACACAATCTGGTTGTAATCGAGCACAAAGAGCTTCTTAACAATGTTTTTGTTTCTCCATTGGATGCAATTGGTTGGAAATGCGGCGAAAACATCCGACAGTTAATCTGTTGCGTCTTCTGACTCCGAGACTAAACGGCGGAGTGATTCACTGAGCATCTGCTTTCATAACCCATCACACTCAGTTTGAACTGTCAAACTACACTTAATAGTGCATTTTATTGAATAAATCACTGACTTGTAAGCAACTCTTCTGGACTGTGCAGCTGATTTTCAGCACTATTAAGCTGCAGAACACATTTCAAGGCCTGCTCAGCACCTGTTCTTTCTCTCCTTCAGAGTGCAGTGGCTTCCATTCATTCGCTGACCTTCAGCGATGCTCAGCAGCTCTGAAGCAGGTGTCGACGAGAGAGTCGAGAGAGAGAGCCCCCCCCCCCCCCCCCCCCCCCCCCCCAACTGATTTCTAAATAACCACTGCTATAATTCAGATTAGGATCTGGACTGTGTGACTGTGTTTTAGATGCAGCGTCATAGCTCATGAGCTTTGTGTGTAGTGCAGAAAACCCTCTGGTTGAAACAGCAGATGCTTCCAAATGCATGTGTGCATGCAAGCGTATGCAACTGTGTGTGTGTGTGTCTGTTTCGGCACATTAGGACTTCCGCTACATTACATCTTCTGCCCCCTCGGAGCCCCAGGTGTCATGGAGACGATGGAGCCGTGCATGCTGCACAGCCTCCTATGACCTTATTAGGGCATTTTCAGAGTATCGCACAATTTTACAGAATGTATGAGCGCTGCATTGTGGCCGCCCGCTCATGCCTGCAGGCGCTCGCCGCTGCAATTCAATAATACAATACTCACTTTGTCCCACTTTCATGATTATCTTCATGGACTTGGTCTTGCACACTCCCCCCTCCTGGTTGTCGATGCCCTCCATGGTGCCGTTAGATGTAGCTAGAGCAGAGAGAGAGAGAGAGGTTAGGATTAGCTGTCACTGTGAGCATCTGTGTTGGAGAAATTGCATTGCCATGTATGCCTTAAGCCTATCTCAGAAAAACATCCCATTCCCAAAGACAACAGAGGCACTGAGAACCTTTCCGCTGAGGAAGGATATGAGTCATACCCCCGTTAATGAAATCACAATTCACCCGTTCATCACCTCCGTCGCTCCACTCCGGCAGAATATTTCACATCCCCAAAGTCAATTAGCTTGAGTAATTGTGACTGTAATATCTCTAACAGTGCTGATGGGTCTAATGAAGGAGGCCGTTAAGGGAGGGGGAGGAGAGGGGAGAGGAGAAAGGCAGAGGGAGGGGAAACAACAATGGCTGCAATGACAGCGGCTATCTCGCCAAGCCGCGGGAAATTGGTGACAGCTTATCGTGCATTAGTGCTAACGACGCTCCGGAGAGCGGTAGCCGCTTATTAAAGAATGTAAGTTTGGGTTTTAAAAGCCCTCAGATCTGGTTTAAGAAGAAGCAGAGAAATGCTGACAACATGAAAATATTCAGGGGTGTCAACAGGAGGGGGGAGAAATGTTTCAAAAAACAGGACACTTCTCCAGGAGAGCGGCGGTGAAATGAAAGGGAGGCGATAATGGCCTCATCCTGAACACTGTGTTTAAAGGACAGCAGCAGATGTTGGGAGGAGTCAGAAGGAGACGCTGCAGGACGTCCCACATGTGACAGGAGGACCTGTAAACAGAGATCAGCTGGAACGCTTTTATCCACGCTGCCCCTGGAGGCTGCCGGGCAGAACTGCAGCCAGGTCGCTCAGGAGAGGGACGGGGGGAACAGGCAGGGAGGAAGGGGGGAGGTGGGGGGTAGCAGGGCTTGTGGTCTATCAGGTCAGTAACACAGAGGCTAACGAGCTGCTGGGGCTTAGTGGCTTGGCTTCCCGCCAATGGCCCGCATTCACAACCACTGACCGCCCCCCCATCCCCTCCCCTCCGCTTCCTCTCCAGCTTCTACTCCTCCTCCTCTCTCCCCATCATCCCCAGTTTCCTCCTCTCTGGGGTGCCACCTCGCAGAAGCAACCTTCTCCCCCCCCCCCCCCCCCAAACCTTTTCACCCCTTCCTCCCCATCGCCACCTCGACACGTTCCCCTCCCACTCCTGCTGCAACCGGAGCTCCTCCCTCATCTGCACAGGAACTGAAAGCAGGAGATCCTTGTAAAATTAAGCCGTGCATCGTCTGCCACTTTCCCCTTTTCTCCTCCTCCCTTTGCTTCTTTTTCTCCTTTTCCGCCCTCCCAGCTACCAATCATTCTGATCCGACCCTCCTTGCTTCTGTAAGACGGTGATGGGACTGGACACAAAGAGCATGTTAACAAGGCCTCGCTCCCTCCCTCCTTCCCATCCACCCCATCTCGCCTCCTCTCTCCCCCCCGTCTCCTTCTCTAGCTGACCTATGGCTCTCCGGTGGAGACTGAAAAGCACATTACAGACAAAGCTCCTTAAAGGCTTGTGCTCTTGTGCCCCTTTGAGTTTGTGTGCAAATCTGTCTTTTGTGCATGTAATTTTTGTAGATTTTACACATTTTTATTGAGTGTAATAACAGTGCATTTGTGCAGATGTGTTCTGCCCTCATGGTGCATGAGGTTCTGAGGTGCATGCATGTTCAGAGAGAGGTCAGAGAACACATGGTGAGAAGGGCAGTGAACCACACAGAAGGTGTATTTAGGTCTCGTCTGCCACATTTCTTCCTCTTTCCATTTTCCCCATTAAATCATTTAACACATCAACACCCATCTCCACCGAAGATTTTTTTTAAACTAAAAAAAACACAAATATCCTCCTCATCAAGCCTCCAAAAAAATATATTTTATTAAACTTGGCTGCTACACTTAAAAGAAATCAGGAGGGGGAAAAAAATCATTAAATCTGTATTGATTTTAAACTTTAAAGCCTTCTTCCCCTTTAAATGTGGGGTGAAACATACACTCACGATGCCAAGGCTGCAGTCCAGGCAGGCCTGACTTGGATTTAAACAGAATGTGACTGTTGAATGGGCTCAGGCTGGCTGAATGACTTGGCCCTCCTCGGTCCAGCCAGACGAGGCCGGGCTGGACCGACTGACATATTATAGCTGGCTAGAGTTAACCAGCTAATCCATAATGCTTAACGTTGGAGGAGGGGGTGGGGGGTCGGGATGGACCTGGTTCATACAAGAGCCTCACAAATGGATTTAGTCTCAAAGAAAACAGCCGGATAAGACCCGCGTAGAGGAGAGAACAGGGAGGAACAATGAGTGAAAAAACAAGACAGAAAAAGAAAAGCTATACGTCTGATTTCCCTCCACCTCTCCATCTCCACTGTGAATTACAGAGTCTATTTTCTCGCTGCTCTCGACTGGCAGTGTGGTTAAGATGTGGTTTTCGGGCTGCAAACGACCGGCTCTGTGCGCACACAAATGCAAAAACAAGCTTCTGCGACGGAGGGAGAAGAAAAAAAAAGGCCATCAGGAGAAATCACTCACTGGCTGTGACAGAGTACCGCTGGAGAGCAACGTGACAGCTAGAGTGGGCCCGTAAAAATGTTCCAACGAGCACACACACACACGCACACACACACACACACACACACACACGCACACACACACACACACACGCACACACACACACACACGCACACACACACATGCACGCACACACACACACACACACACACACACGCACACACACACGCACACACGCACACACACACACGCACACACACACACACACACACACACGCACACACACACACACACACGCACACACACACACACACACACACACACACGCACACACACACACACACACGCACACACACACACACACGCACACACACACACACACATGCACGCACACACGCACACACACACACAAACGCACGCACACACACGCACGCACGCACACACGCACGCACGCACACACATGCACACACACACGCACACAAGCTGCATGCAGTCACAAACTAAATGGCCGACGTGTGTCAAAGAAGCATCCTCACTTTGAGCCACCTGTGAAATTAGCATTAGCATACAGTGAGCACGCAAACACACAACCCCAATCCCGTGTCATAAAAGTCGCCCTGACCCCCCATCCCCCCCCCCCCCCCCCCCCCCCGCCTCGGCCCCTATAACTGAATTTACCCTCCTTAACTTAATTTAACATCCTTAACTTCATTTTCTCCTGTTTATCAAATCAAGACAGTGGAAAATCACCATGTGTTTAATGAGACAGTCAATTGTGAGCCACAGACCAGATAAAGACTGAGAGCTCTTATCTCCCCATTTCCTGCTTTCTCAGCAGGAAAAAAACAAAACGCTTTAGATACCTGCACTAGAGCCGGGGGTGTTAGCGGTTAGCAGCATTTTGTGTCATTTTGATTTGCTGGAAACTGTTCAGATGTAAGCTAATGTTTTCTGATATTAAGTAAAAATATTTAAAGCCCTAGATTTTAAGATTTGAGCTTTTCCTGCAAAGGATTGTCAGAATACGGAGGTATGACATCATGTAGAGCTAGTTTTAGTTAAAGTGGTTAATAGTGTTTCTGTCATTTCGATTAGCTGTAAGCTTCTGATTAGCTCTTTGAATATTGCATTGGACAAGTTAAGGATTTCAGATTTAAATACTACAAAAGCGATACTTATTCCGGAATGAAAAGATCCAAAAATGACTCTTTGAGGTAATCTTTGATACACAATGTAGAGCCAGAGGACAACGTTGGAACACAGCAAAGGCAACAACTGCAGTCAGAGTATAGAGCAGAGGGAGAGAGAGAATGAATGGATGGATGGATGCGTCCCAGAAAGAGAAGAAGAAGAAGAAGAAGAAACAAAGCTATGATCTAAATGATGAGTAGAATAATTGCCCTCCGTCGGGTGTGGAGCGTGAAGCCATCATTACAGCGCTGAGGTTACAGCCTGGTTAACACCCGTCACCGTGAACCGCCCTGATCCCCCGTGACAGGGGGCGCCTTCGTGGTCAGGGTGACCCTCAGAAACAGGTCGGGTCAAAGCTGGGTCACACCCCCCCAAAAAAGCAGACTTAAAGCCATCAAATGACACAAACATGAAATCCATTCATTAAATCCACTTGAATTTAAATGAAACTCAATTATTACAGCAGTGATGAGTTTTAATTGTAATCCTGGCTGTTTTTCTCTCACTCTGATATTTTCTCCAGGCAGAGACACTTTAACGACTGCTGATTAATCCTGCCACACATTTTCATCATTGGATAATAACACCACCACCAATCTAACTCAATCTGGACGTACTGGGATGAATGCAGACCTGATAGTTTCAATCAGGCAAATTAGAAGAAAGTGCATCTTAAATTCATCTCAAATTTAATTAAAAATGTTTCCTCTCTGAGCTCAGCTTCGATTCAGACGACAGTCATCAGAGCAGGAACTACTTCCTGTTGTGACTGAGGCGAAAGGTGATTAAAGTCTTGATGAAACTGTGTGCTCTGCTCTGACTGTAAATTCAGCCTCGTCCTTCTTCTGCCCTCTTTAGCTCATCTCTCTCTCTCATTTCATCTCTGCCCCCATTTCCCTTCAGCTCCATCCATCCTCTCTCTATACTCCCTCCTTCTCTCGCTCCCTCTTTAGCTCATTTTCCTCTTCCCTCTCTTTCACTTCCGTCACTCTTTCTGTCTCCTTTCTCTCCGCACTCGTCTCCCTCTCTCTCCCTCTTTAGCTCATGCGATCATCGAGCTCGCTAGGTTCTCGGCTGCAGGCCATGCTGCCGAGAACGATCACGTCAGACTCATCTGCTCTCAACTGGAGCAGCATTGTGCAACAGCCACTTTAAACAAAAAGGCACACAGAAGCACATAAACATGCACAGAAATCTGCAGCAGCGCTATGCACGCAAGCTAACAGAGGAAACAGAGTGTGCAAATTCACTAACAAGCAGATGCTAACATGGATCCTGTCTTCAGGAACCAACCGGAGTGCATGCAGAGACCTGATGTCTCACTTGTTTGAATCTAAAGAGGTGGTTCTGGTGGGGTTTTTTGGGGGGGAGCATCTAATCTAGGTCTAGCCTTGGCACAATACTCAACACAAGGCAGTGCTAATCCAATTGGTTGAGATCCGTAAGCATTGATGTGGGCCCCTTTGCAACTGTGAGAAGAAACGGAGGATTAAACGCCGGTTAATTAATTATGTATCGAGTGTTTCCTCCAAAAAAGACTAAATGAAATCCTCACAGTGAACTTTCTGCAGCGGCGTCACGTGCCGGTGGATCTTAAACAGCACTGCTGGAGGGAATGTTGGTGGTGGATACACACACAAACACACACACACACACACACACACACACACACACACACACACACACACACACACACAAACACACACACACACACACACACACACACACACACACACACACACACACACACACACACACACACACACACACACACACAAACACACACACACACACACACACACACACACACACACACGATGGAGATGCTTTCATGTCGAGGCACACAGAGCAATTATCTTCCATACCTTATTCACCCAATGCAGTTACATCCACAGGCCAAGATTCACACGCTGCTTCGCTGCAACGCAGTAAAGGTGCAGCAGAAGCAAGCATGAACCTGACTCCGCCCACGCACACCTCGTGCATTCCCTCATTCTGTCTCTTCTTTCTTTGTTGTTTTGTTTGGGCTTCACTCCTGGCGTTTACCCATGAAGGACTGGAGCTTCTCCAAGCAGCCGGTTGAAAATAAAAAAAACAGCAGCACTGTGTACAGACTACAACGTACAGACTACAACGTACAGACTACAACGTAGACTACAACGTACAGACTACAACGTACAGACTACAGCGTACACACTACAATGTACACAGTACAACGTACACACTACAGCGTATACACACTACAATGTACACACTACAACGTACACACTACAACGTACACACTACAGCGTATACACACTACAACGTACACACTACAATGTACACAGTACAACGTACACACTACAGCGTATACACACTACAATGTACACACTACAACGTACACACTACAACGTACACACTACAGCGTATACACACTACAACGTACACACTACAACGTACACACTACAACGTACACACTACAGCGTATACACACTACAACGTACACACTACAACGTACACACTACAACGTACACACTACAACGTACAGACTACAGCGCCACAATGCAGCCGCAGCGGGCTGTGAAAGCTGCAGAGCTGGGGGGCCAGAGTTAGCTAAGAAGAGGCAATTAACAGCCAAACGAGATACAGTCCAATGGAGGAACAGCTTCCTCTCTCCCCTCTTTAAGCTACACATTAGCATTTTTTTGTAGCTGTGGAGGGAGGCAGGGTGGAGGTGGAGGGAACGATTTTTTTTGCAAGAATTGCAGAATTAGATTTTCCAACCCTTCTTTTTTTTAAAGCTACAAATTGAACTCTTTATGTTCCAGCTTGTCAACTCGGCAGGCTGATGAAGGAGAGGAAGGCTTTGAGTGTGAGGCAGTGGGAAAATGAATATTCCCAGCCTCTGAACGGAACAGACGGACACAGATAGAGAGGAGGACTGGCCTGTCAGGCCTACGGTGTCTCCTGAGGGACAATATGTGTGTGTGTGTGTGTGTGTGTGTCTGCCTGTCTCTGGTCTACGCCGTAGTGAATCATGTTCTTCATTAACCTGAACCTGACCTGCTCATCTCCTCTTATTGGGATCCTCCATGATGTGAAACACCAGCATCGGCTCATCCATGATGAACTGCGGCGTTTGGGTGGAGGAGACGTGAGGAGGGCGATGGTGGTTTGTAGTCCTTCAACATGCGCTCACACAAACCACATCTGATGGTGTGTGGAGGCTCTGTGGGTGTGGATGCATCCACCGGTCAGATAGCCCCATAAATGCCACCAAACTGTGGTGTCGTTTTGCACTATAGGGATTAATTTTCACACTTTTCTCGTCCTTTATTTGCTCCCACATATTTGCAGAAACAGATCCCAACTGCAATACCACCAAAGTACCTGTTAGACTAATGCAGAAAGACAGGCCAGGCCAAATATCCTGCAGCTATGACACATCAGTGGCAGAGCAGCTATTGTTACCTGCTTGGTTTAAACTAACCTAAGTCAGACTGACTGAACATATTGTGTCGGTGAACCTGTTTTTCTGAAACAGCTGCCTGACGGATCTCTCAGCAGGACCTCAGAGCACTGCAGGGCTCAGAGGAATATTTAAATGCTCAGGACTTCACTGCAGGCGGTGCAGACTTGGGGTTTGCACAGAAACCCTGTTACCTTGCAAATTTGCAAAATTCAGCTTCCTCTCCCAAAACTGACTTTTTTGGATAAGAGGTGGTATTTCCTGCTCATCCTTCCTCCTCCCCTCTCCACTCGCCTTTCTTTCCCTTCTTCCTACTCAGTCAGAAACATGGCCTTCCACTACTGTGACAGCTCACAGATGGCTGTGGCAGAGCCTCACAGATGGTCCTATCTGTGGCGCACCCACCCCCCCGTCAGCGTCACGCAGATGGTTCAGTCCACCTCCCATGTTTCAAACCAGGGGGGCCGTCATTAAACCCGAACAAAACTTCCTTCCAGGATGGCGTTGGTACATCACAGGCACCACGAGGCCGGATGGGGAGTTATTCACGCTACAAAGACGTGTCAATAAGTGTCGTCTGAACACGTCTGAAGGTCTGCATCAGAGAGGTGTGGAATGACGAGGACTTTGGTTTAAACATCAGATCTACTCCTAACAGTTTTTCTACAACTGTTGGATCCTGCTGTGATTTATACAAGAAGCAAATCTCACAGGGAGAATCTTTGATAACACCACAGATTCCTTTGTTAACCTTACTTCAAATGGACCAACTAGAACATTTGTGTCCAAATAAACAGAAGCACCCACAACTAGACAAAAAAAACAACCTGAATGTGAGCAAAATTACATGAAAGGTTCAAATGTGCCTGAAAATAATGTAGAAACCAATTATGAGATGCACACTTTTTAGGGCCCCTAAAGACCATGTCAGAAACTTCACTGAATTCTGAGTACGAGCAAATGTACACAACAGTGAAAGACTCACAGCCCAAACTTATGTCATCAACAGCTGGTTCTTAAATTAAGCCAAACTTTGAACAGCTGTTTTTCCCCTCATAAATTATGCGAGGCCTAATTTACTATCCCCTTCAGGGACACTTACAGATAATGTAGTAGTCTCTCCCCCTGAAGAACTCCAGGCCCCACAGGTTCGGGCTGAACTCCTGAAACTTGAGGGTGAACTTGACGTCCTGGTCGGGTTTGACGCAGTTGAGGAGCGGTGTGTCGGCCTTGGTTATGGTGCAGGTCTCCAGCTGCTCCTTGGGCACCATGTACACCTTGTAAAACTCCACGCCGTCCATCACCCCGCCGTCCACGCGGGGGCACACAATGTCCAACTTATCCCCGATCTGGGGGTACAAAACCACGCCTTGGCCTGGAATGAATCTGGAAGGAGAAGCAAGAAGAGAAGGAGGAGATTTATTATTTAGCTGCAGAACAACTGATGATGAGTCACTAATTATGCATCTCAGTTTGGAGTGTTTGCCACTGAGCCTCCAAAAAAAAAAGAGAAGTCGGCTTAATTACCGATATGCTAATAACTGATTGCCTCTATTAATTTTTGATGACGGAGGATAATGGCGGCTTGTGTGGCGTTTGCATGTGTGTGGATGCAAAATGACCCCCCCCCCATCTGAAGATGAAATCACAGAGTTGTTCCTCAGCATTGGAAAGGAAAAAGAATTAACTGGATAAATGAGGGGGCGGCGCATTTCCTGTATGCGAGGGGAAACGGCAGAACAGCGACGGCATACAAAAAAAACAGAAAATTAACAACAATAAAAGCCCAGCTTGTGAAGCAGAATCAGAGCAACAGCAGCAGAGACACAAGAAGACCGAGAAAAGTCAAATAATGCTGCCATTTAGTAGCGACAGCCCCTGCAGCGTTCCTGTGTTCGCACACATTCACAGCTGGAGCTGCAGTTGGAGGTGAAACCTTGTGTTTATCTGCTAAACAAATTTGCCCCACGCTCCAATACAATTTGAAATGTTAACTATGGAAGCCCCCGGAGGCTTTTTTCATGCCACGCTGTGAATACTGGTGCACTAATGACTATCTAGTGGGAACCATTTCGGTTCAACATGCTGATCATTATGGTGCTGTGAGTGTGTGGAGGGTGAGGAGGGAGTTTCAGCAAGGAGACGACCTAAAAATGGAGACCTGAAATAATAAGTTGATCAAGAGATTAATCTGAAGATATATTGATGAGGGCTGCAGCGAACACTTATTTTCATCATTGATTAATCTCCTGCTGGTGTTCATGATTAACTGTTAGGCTATCAAAATGTCACTCTTCATTTAAAGAAAAATAAAAAATCTGCAAATCTTTACATTTAATCTGCAAACGGTGGATATGTTTTGTTTTAAAAATGATTAATAATTCTATTAATAGATTATCAAAATAGTTGGCTGCTAATTTTCTTTTAATTGATAAATGAATTAATGGTCTTATTGGTGCAGACGCGATTCTGAATAGATTTATCGATTAAAGTCATTTTTCTTTTTTTGGGATAAAATAAAAATAAAAAAAATAAAATGAATAAACAAATAAATTAAATTAAATAAAGTCATTTTTCAAGCACAAACACTAACATTACTTGTTTCCACTTCTCTCTGCTTTATATGACAGTAAACTATATAACTTATATTTGGACTGTTGCTCGGATCAAACAAGAAAATTGATGACTTCATCATGTCTTTGAGGAATTATGAGCGTTTGCAGCCTTTTTGTGAAGCTTATTGATTATTTAGAAAAGAAATAAGAAAAAGAACTGACATCTTCAAACAGTGAATTTGCCTGGTCAAGAGTTCAAAAAGCCGTTCTGTGCATATAAATAAAAAAGCAGCAAATCTGATCCAAATAAGATCCAAACAATCAATCTGGTGATCGACTAATAATCTCCACACTAGTTGATTCATTTTTCTCTTCTCCTGATCTTCTGTCTTTTCCTAACGTACATCCAGCCAATCACTGATGTATAAATACGTACTGTAGATAAGAATGTGGGCGTGTCCAACATCTCCAGGTGAACTCTGACCTCTTTTCTTTGACAGAAACAGAGGATTCTAAGATCAGCTCATTACTAAAGCAATGATACCAGGAGCAGCACTCTGTGCTCTGCCAGAGATGACTGAACACCAGCGAGGGCCTTTTTTCTGACTACAAAGAGCCACCGCAGGGCGGCAGGGGAGCCTTCACACTGGGGACCGGTGGCAAGGCACAGCTGATTCATAATTAACAAAGAGCGCTAAATGAAGTAGCAGGAGAAAATCTGACGTATAATCAGTTTTATATATAAACATGCTTGCTTCAAGCTCTCTAAGAAAAAGAAAATCTCCCACTTCTTCTTCTTCTTCTCTATCTCCACCACACATTCAGGCTTTGTCTTTCAACCGTACAGATGCAGACACACACATTATTTCTCCTTCCCACTCCAACAGCATGCATCTTCTCCTTCGCTTCCGGCGTGGCCACGTGCACACGGGCGGAAAACGATCGCACAAGCTCACACATGCACACGCATCATCAAACTAGGCCGAGAAAATGTTTTTTTTCTGCCCCCTGGGGAAACACTCAGCAGTGGTACAGTGTGTCCAGTGACGGACAGTGTGTGTGTGTGTGTGTGTGGAGGAAGGGGGGATGCAGAGCACAGAAAGAGAGAGAGAGGTCCTTAGAAAAGCCTTAGGGGGCTTCACTTCTACACAAACACTGTGGAATTGTAAGTGTATGCATTAACCGTGTGTGTGTGTGTGTCTGTGAACATGGCTGGAAGCATCCATTCATGTGTGCAAGTGGGCATGTGTGTTTACACAGAGGTTAAAGCATGCATGCATGTGCTTATTTTAAATATGTGTATACAGCATGTGTGCATGCTAGTGTGTGAGTGTGTGTGTGCGTGTGTGTGTGCGCTACGCTACGTAGCTTGTTGTAGCCATTATTTACCCAAAGAGGTTAATCTAGAAGCGTCCATAATGAAAAGACAGAGAAGCAAACAGCAGATATGCTCTGCTGGTTGATGTCTGTTTGAAACTGATGCCAGTCTCGTGCCTGTGCATTAAATGTGAAGGTAATGGTTTAGCCTTTGTTAGCATAAAGGCTGAGACCACTGGGAAACAGTTATAGTGTTAAATGTTAGAATAAATAACCTGAGTTAGCATAAAAGCTAAAGCCGCAGGGCCACAGCATGTTGAAAGTTGAAAGAAATAGCCAGAGTGAGCATAAAGGTTAAAGCCAAGGGGAAACAGTTAGCATGTTAAAACTAATGGGCTACGTTAGCATAAAGGTCAAAAGCCATGAGGAAACATAATAGCCTTGTTAGCTTGAAGACTGAATCTATGAGGAAACAGTCAGTGACCACATATCACAGTATATATATGTATATGTATATTGTATATTTTAACCAATAAGAAACAACATGGATTAAACTGCTTTAGAAGTGTTAGCCTGGTGCATCCGGTGTCTTTCTACAAAGCTAGGACAAAAACAGCCCATATCTAGTTGTGTGTTTGACACACAGATGTTAGCCACATATTCTTAGGTCACCTTTGGGAAGAAAGAGCAAAGAAACAACAACAACAAAATATCTAAATATATCCTTAAAATTAAGACAACTAGAATTAGCTTCAGGTTTTGCCCTCGCATGTGACAGAAAAACAAAAAGGTCTAATTAGGAAGTCAAAATGTGATAACACAACCCATTCATAAGCACATTCAGGCACAGACCCACACCTTCTGCACACAAGTACACACAGGTGAATCATTTCATTAACACTTGTCTGATAATGCTATCAAACAGGGTGTCGGAACTCCTGCTAAACTAGCTTGCTATCTATACAGGAAGTGGGCGACTAGAAGGAGCTCAAACATGGCGTAGCATACACACAGCTAACACACAGCTAACACACTGCTGCAGAACACACACAAACACACACAGAGGAGCTAAAGGAAATGTGATCCATGTATGTCCTCATCTCCTTCTGTCAGTGTTCACAATCTTAATATATCTTCTAGTTTATAACAGCTGTGTCGTGTCCTTTAACTGTCGTTACATTTTAACATTAAGATCTAGACAAGGCACACAAAACCAGACCAACACACACCTTCCTCATGAAGTACACACGTAGTTTTTAATTTTGCACACTGTGTGGATAAAGCTATTTTATTTTTATCTTGTTATATATTGTGTTTATTTTCCATTATTATGAATATTGAGCTACTTTATTTCATGAACTATTTCATTTTATTTTAATGAGCTGTTTCTACTTTACTCTTTTGAACCATTTATTTTTTGAATTGATTGATTTTATTTCACATTTGTTATTTCACTATGTCTGGATTATTTTGTTCTTCGTTGTGTTTATTTTCTATTATTCTGCTGCTGTAATTTAGGAATATCCCATAATAAAGTCTGTCTGGTATCCTAAAAGCCATACAGCAAAGAAGAGCAGCTAAAACCACAAGAGATAATCAGAGAAAATTGCTTAATACTAAGTGAAATTATTTGACCATGCAGGAACATTATTTTACTTGTCAGGACATCTTTAAAAAAAGTTGGTTTCAGACTAGAAATAAGTAGTCTAGATTAAAAAAAACTGGTAAATATGTAATATTTATATATATATAAAACAGATAATTCATCTCATTTTTCCAGATCTGAGATTTTAAATCTTGGTAAGTACAGAACAATTTGCGGTGCAGAAGTGTTAATGTTTTTGGGTTTTTTTGTCTAGATAAAGCAATGAGCCTTAAATTAAAAGCATTCAATAAATTCTGACAAAGAAGAATAAAACTGTAAAAATGTGGGTTTAAAGATTCTGGATTATCTCTTAAAAAAGACACAAAAGGAAAAGGAGAAGACAGATTATGGACTCATTCATTGGTTCTGCATCTTCCTCCAGCAGACTCCTGGTTTATTACATCTAAGCTCAGGTACCCCACAGACCGGCTGAAGACTGGGAAAGAAAGGATGAATAAAGGAGGAGAGGAGCAGAAAACAAATAAAAGCTTCCCTGATTGTAAATGCATTTGACCCCCAGACTCCCCTGCCCCCCCCCCCAGCCTGCTTTCAGGCACACTCGGCCCTTCACCTCCTCTGTCTCCTCAGACTAAACCCCGTCTCCTGTCCGCCTCCTCAGCTCCATAAATATTCCTTTACCAAAGAGCTGAGAGCGTTTTAGCGGAGGTCTGCTGCTACAGAGCGTCACAGCGTAAACAGACTCCCTGTTCAGTCACTGTATTGACTGCTTCATTAAACACTTTTATGACTTTATCATTGAACATTTATGGACTCCTCAAAGTAATATGAGAAGTTATATGAATATGAAAATGTAACACAAATATTGAGAAAAACTGTGACCATTTTTCATGTCGTGGCTGAGTTTATGAAAAAAAACCACGTCTGACTTCTGTCATAGAAAATGTTGTAAATGAATCAAAATAATCATTTTGTTTGACGAATGACTGACAGTTAAATATCTGCTGAGTGTGCGTGGACGTAAGGACACACAACATGTGACAAAACAAACGAGGCACAGCTGATTCTTCTGCATCTAAAAGAAATAGTGTTTGATTTTTTTTTAAAGAAAAGTCCACAAATGTGTGTAAGTTGATATTTTGGAGCAAAAAAAGCTGTAAAAGTTTGCAAAACTTCAACCAATTGATTATAAAATTATTGATGAAGCATCTTGTGGTCTCATCTTCTCATTTGTTGTTTTCTCAGATTTTAAATGAACATTTTTGGAGTTTGGACGTTGATCAGAGAAAATATTTAACATATGAACTGATAATTGACCTTTTTTTCCATCTAAATTAATAATTTAATATCTAAAAGTTGCAGCCTGGCTGCAGCACTGATGGTTTTTTCGTGTAGCGTTCTGTCGTCACGCACCGTTTGTCCTTCCTCGCAGCGACACTCCTCCTCGAGGAGCATCGCCCTGCAGAATGTATAATCAGAGGAGGTGAAGACAGGAGTAAAGAAAGCAAAGCAGACATACAATAGTGCTCCTCTTCTTCCTTCTCTCATCACTGTTTATCCCTCTATCTGTCCCCCCCTTCCTCCTCCCCTACAAACAACCACTCTGACAGCAGAGGAGTGAAGAGAGGCCGAGAGGAGCTGCTCCCCCGGCCGGCTCCGTCTCTTTGGTGGGGAGGTGAGAGAACTGCCACAGGAGCCTCGACTCTCTCCTCACAGTCTGTCAGAGCTGGACAAAAAAAAGCTGACACGACAAAAATCAGACACTATTTTCAACTGAAAAAACAGCTTTTAAAGGAGCGATTTCTCTCTGGTTTCCTCCGTGTTTGTGATGCTTTTACAGAGCAGCACATGTTGATGACATGTTATTTTATGTCAAACTATTTAAGGCCGTTTCTTTAGCCCGGCGGGTGAGACCTCTGCGGGTGACATCTGTTTTCTCCCCCCTATCTTCTAACCGCCTCTCTTCACCTTTAAGTTTGGTGTCTTATTTAGAGGGTGAGTGTGTGTGGAGGGATTTTGGGGTGGGGGGGGTAGGTTTGGGCCAAAAGGAGCAAAAGGAGGAGGACTGTACTTCCTGATTACGACCGCTGCATCTGTCGCCAGGAAAAAAACAACAAGAAACTTTTGATCATCTTTCTCCCCCATGCCTCCCTCTCAGACTTTCTATTTAAACCACAGGACTGCTGGGTTTATGTGTGAAACAGCAGAGCCGCTCCGATCTAATCCTCCTGTCCTCCGTTCTCTTCCTGTGAGACGAGGTTAGGATGAACGTTTATTCTCAGAGCTCGACTCTGAATCCCGGCTGCGATGCAAGGATTTGTGGGACAAAAGAGGCCGAGACAGAATGAGGGTTAATCCACCCACGACTCACCCTCTGTCGGCCGAGGGGACGGAGGTCTGACGCTGACTGTCACCCTATCCCCCTGCGTCCTCCCTTCCTCCCTTCCTCTCTCCCTCTCTCCCTCTCTCCCTCTCCGCCTTCAGCCCTACCTTTCATCCAGTAATCCAGGACTACATGATCTGAGCAGGCCGAGACATAATTACCCTCCTTGCCCCCCCACAAAGGCCCCCGACTCTTTCTTCTCTCTCCCTCTGTTCTCTCACTTCTCCTCCAGTTGTTCTTTTATTCCACAATCTTTACTCATCGACTTCTCTCTCAGCAGTCATCGTCATAAAGGCCACGTCAGCCTCGGCGTGAACTCCATGTCCAACATGGCGGCATTTTCACTTGTAGCTAAATTAAAACAACGTCTCTCTCTCTCTCTCTCTTTCTCTCTCTCTCTCCCTCCTCTTCTCCCAGAAAGAAAGAGAAGAGAGAGGAACAGAAATTAGAGGCACTGCAGGGGGTTTGGAAGGAGGGATGGTTGGAGGAAGAGGGAGGGCATCGTTACAGCACAAGGCCTCGTCAGTCATTCATGATGGACCTGCATCTCTATGCACACCCCTCCTCCTCCTCCTCCTCTCTCTAACCCCCCTACATTCACAAAAGGACCCACAGAGGTGCCCCCGTCACTGCCCGGTCACAAAGGGTCTTTGGGCTTCTATGTAATCTCTTAATGAACTGCATTGGAGGAGAGGGAGCGCTCCTTTCTACATAAACCATGTAAAGCAGGCCTCGCTTTTGTTTCTCCCTCCCAACTACAAAATGGATTACCACGAGGAGGAGGAGGAGGAGGTGTGTGTGTTGGCGAGATCGGGGGGGTCATTCTCTTGTTTTTTGGTTTTTTTTTCCTTCTAAGGTTCACGTAGAAGGGCAGTAAAGTAGTAGAGCGCAAACAACAATGAGGTTTAATCGACAGCCGTGGGCCCCGTGGAGGTTGGTTTTTTTTTGATAGATGCACACACTTAGTATACAGAAAGAGAGAGGGAGAGAGAGAGGGAGAGAGAGAGGGAGGCTCGCTGTTACTTTATTCTCTCCCCCGGCCTACACACACATAAAGGCATGAGATTGGCCTGCAGCCTTCACATTTCTAACATTCATCCTTCTCTGAATAGTCAAAGAGGAGGACGAACTAAGAGAGACGAGGAGGAGGGCTGCTGAGCAGACTGCTGACCTGCTGAATAAAGACATGAGGAGGAGACGATCAGGCAGGAGGAACTTCAACAAGCTGTGGAGACGCGTGGTTATAAAGTTTGGGTGCAGTTTACTCACAGGGAATGTATTGATCAAGACACTGGGTGAAAAACGAGATTTCAAAGCATCTCCTCTGAGTAATGAAGACGATCAATAGAGACAGACTTCAGTGACGTCAGAGTTCATGTGGAACAGTTTCAGTTTTGATTGTAGAGGAAACTCACAAAGAGGTTATTTACCTGAGAGGACAGAGCTGTGCAGCCACACAGTGCCCCCCCTCTCTCTCTCTCTCTCTCTCTCTCTGAACTCCTCACCCAGACGGTTAAGAATGCACACACGCACGCGCTTAATGCCGTGGAATGCCCGCTGCGTTTGCAGCAGCCTGAGGCCTGGACTCCCTTTCCTTTCTTCGCCTTTTTTTATTTTTATTTTTTTTTACTCCTTTTTAAAATCAAAAAGTGACGCGCCAAGTGAAATGATAAACTAATGTGCTCCAAGATGGAGGAGGTTTGTCTGTGAGAGACAGAAAGCACGAGACAGCTGGAAAAAGTGTTCCCAGAAAGCAGGAGCCTTTTCTAATAAATAAATAAATATTCACAGCAGAGTTAATATTTACTGTCTTCACCACGTGTCTTTTTTTTTTGCACCCCAATCATTCCTGCTTTACGTATTAAGAGTGATTTGTGTCTAAACGGTCTCTATATCTGTAAAACGACCCGCTGCATCACCGCACAGTAACATTAAGGATGAAATCTATGACATCAAGCTTTCTACGTGCGTTTTTGCCGCCCATCTATCAGTGAATGCGGCACAAGAAGACATTAGTGCGTCATTTTGGTGCACAGTCTGGATTCAAAGGCGTCGGGACGCAGATGACCGTGACAGAGTCAAGAGGCAAGAAGGCCGAGGCTGCTGCATGTCGACCAGGGCGAACCGTCTGAACGCGGACAAACCAGGCCCGAGAGCGCGCAGTTTTCATGCGCATTTCAAGCCACGCAACAATGGACACCTGTTAGACCGTCGCGTCGCCATTGTGCGTTTCTCACAGAGGACAAACAGCAGATAGAGAAGGAAGAGGGGCTCTCTGCCTGCACCGGAGCCAAAAGCGGAATTATTGAGCGAGTTGGCCGTGACGAAGCAGCCACAAAGAGGGGCGCCCCCCGCCGGGCTGGGACCCGGGCTGTAGAGGAGGGGAAGGACAACTTTTTATCTGCAGATAAAGGAGTTCAACCGCCTTTAGTGGCCTGTAGGAATATTAAAGGAGCAAGTGGAGGGTCCCGTGTTAGATCACCTCAGAGAAGAACACACCCGTATATGGGACATCCTGAAAGTGTGCATCTGAGCTCCACTGTTAGGACGCGTTTACGATCAGATGCAAGACACAGTTGGAGACGCACTGGGAATCTATAATCGATCATATTCGCAGTAGTTTTGAGTCATATTCCGGTTAATTATTTAATAATCTCCACACAAACCGTCTGGGAGGCCCGGTGGAGCGTCCCGGCAGCTCCACCGGGCCTCCGCCTCGTCGTTCAGCAACGCAGGGATTCATTTCTCTTCATATTATTTTAATCACGGAGGACAAAAATAAAACACCGACAGAATAAACTGGCCTGCTAACGAGCTCGACACAGACGCGGACCTGTTACAGACAGAACAACGCCGAGTCCAAGTTATTCAAATAAAAATCTGAATAAATTTGACCTCAAACACCCCAAAACAAAACGAGACGACCAAATTCACAATAATAGCCAACAAAGCAATAATAATTCGGTGACTCCCATTGAGTATGGAGCTGTTTGCCACCATAACGCACAGCCGCGCGGGCCTCACGCTCCTCTGCGCGTAAATATCCCAACGACGAGACACAAACAGTAAATCTATCAGTTCAGCAGTAAAGCGAAGACTGGAGCTAAATACGGGTCGCTCTGTCTTGACAGGTGTTTTTGGCTGATGGCTTCATCATTAAAGGATTTTTATTCTGTGTGGTTTTACTTCTCAGTCATAGGAGTTCAGCTGCGGAGCGGATTCATGTCGGGAAAATACAGATGAGCGAGAATTTATTCAGACAAAACCTGATTTCAGCAGGTCGTGGAAAATAAAATTGAAATCTACTCTGAGTTCTTTGATCCACCTATTAGTCAAATGTTTACTGCTTTTATTTCACGCAAATTAGCCACGAGCAAAGCAACGCTGGATGCCTTTTAATCAGCGGAGTCTCATGAAATCGTCTCCACACAGGAGAGCGAACGGCACCGCCGGGCCAATGATCGGCGCGTCTCGGGCTCACTTACTTGGTATTTGTTGTGTTCCAGTAGATGGACTCCAGGATGATCGCCCGGCACAAGTCCACTCTGAAGGCAATGAACAAAACTCCAAAATAATATCTCCACATCGAGTCCCCCATGGTTAGCCTGCGCGCCTCCGGCTGGCTGCACAATCCTTCTCACAATGACCAAATATGTCCACAAAAATAAATCAAGCGCTCCAGAAAGGGGCTCTTCACCTTATATCCCGACCCAGAGTAGATGCGCACGGTCCACAAACCCAGATCAGACGTACCAGAGCATCTCCAGATCAGAGACCTGCTCCAAGAACCAAAGGCGCACAGCAGTAGTTCATTCAGCGGAGAGCGCGTTAATATTCTCCCTGTTCAGAGCGCACACTTCAGCCCGCTGGAATACATCCCTCAGAGTGCTGCAGATGGAAATCAATACAAATATAAATCCCCCTGCGTTATAGTCCAGCAGTTGCACGCCAAAATCCAGCAGCAGCAGAGAAAGGACAGTGATGACTGGTGGTGGAATGGTGCGATATTCCCCTTTCAGCTGGTGCTGCTGGTGGAGGTGGTGGAGGTGGTGAAACTGTGGGTGACAGCAGCAGAAAAATGAGAAGGGCGAAACAATGAGGTCGGATGATCAAAATTAAGAAAATGATCAAATATGAGAATGAGACAAATCAAACGAGCTGGAATGGAAGTTCTCATACTAGAGGTCCCCAAAACAAGCGCCGCGGCCGCCTCCAGCAGATCCGTCCCAAACACCCGCATACAACGGAGGGGTGATGCCTCAGCTCTGCTCCGAAACCTGGATGGAAAGTAACTGCAAGCGACGGCGACTGGGAATATTTGGTGGAGCTGCTTTTGCCCAGGCCCCGCCCCGCGCCGCCGCTGATTGGTCCCTCGGCGGGGAAGTCAATCGGAGCTCTGCTGTCTGTCAAGGAGGGCAACTGGTTCAGTCGGGTGAGCAAACAGGGAGGAATTACACTTCTGTCAGGTGGATAAATAAGAGTTGAACCGGCCTAATTATGACATAATGGGAGCGTCATACATGATATTACCCATGATAATTAGTCCAATAATGCAGAAATGATATTAAAGGTGAATTTCGCTGCTAAACATCATTTTTATGACGTATAAACCGAAGCGACCAGACTTCATATAAATTTAATGTGTTTTTACTCCTCTTCAAACCATCACACCTCCCAAACAACGGGTAACGCGCACTTCTCGCGTGCTTATTGCCCCCATAATGAAAAGCTCCCATCGGGCTCATACACAGGGCTGTAGTGAGTCTCCATTGAGTTCACTATGATAGTGCAGCTCAGGTTTTTCCGAAAGACAGGAGCGCCCACTAGCGGAAAATACGCACCAGAGAAAATCCGAGGAGAGTCAAAAACAATGCAATTATGTTTGATTTTACATCTAAATGAAACGAAAAATAACAGAGTTTTATGTTTTAATTTGTAACAAATAAAATGTAACATCATGGTGTTTATGTTTCTGTTATGTAGAAGAGGTTAAAGGGGGATTTAGCTGTTGTTTAAACTTTAAAGAAGTTACTAGAGGTTTGCAGCTTTTCTCTTTTTTTTACAGGAGTAAATTTATTATTATTCACATGATTCACAGACCTTTAATTGTGTTGTAAAAAATGCATCTGAATTTCTGTTGAAACATTATTTTAACGCGCATTAAAGTTCCGTAAAAGCCTAATTGAAATGATACACTTTCACACTTTGTGCAAACTTTTAGTTAGTGGTCGCTAATTTGACGAGCACACACACCCACACACACACACACACACACACACACACACACACACACACACACACACACACACACACACACCTCTGACAGTCAGCTCCGTGGACGTCAGGTGTGAAGTTTTGACACTTTTTAACGACTTAATTCGATCAGGTGTTTTTTTTTAAATGGACTCTGATTGTTTGCTTAGTTGATAATCAGGCTGATAAAACACCGGGCGGATAATTAAGGAGTCCGGTCCTCTCCTCTCCTCTCCCGGTGGGGAATAAACAGAGACGCGCACAAGCTCCACAGACTGGATGTTTATTGAAGCAGCTTTAGATTAATTTAATTCTCACACATGTATTAGATTAACAAGACTGACATGTGCGCGAGCCTCTGCGGAACTTTCTCTAAATATTTAAGAGTTTGGTTTTTGGAAGAAGAAAAAAAGACCACGGAAAAATATCTCTACAATATTTCATATAGGCCTAAGTATAAAAGTTTTCTAAAATATTTTAATGATAGTTTATCTCTTGTGGTGGGAGGGCCTGACTTTTAGTTTTCACTTCTGCCTAAAAGTGTCTGGAAAAAATACCACAATGTATTTTTAATCGTTTTTACCTCACTGTAAAATATTCCTGTCGTCATTCAAAGTGTGTCCGACACTTGTGTAAACTGTCTGACGCTAAAATCATTCTCTTTAAATGATGTGTTAAAGTTGTAGTTTTGCGTCCTCGGGAAAATAAGTAGTTTGACGGCGCTGAGGAAGTTTTGAGTTTCTTTATTTTTAAATCTCTTCCTTCCTTGCGGCTAAAACGAGCCCCTCAAGCCGTCGGTCAGTGATCGTCTTTCCTGAAGAACAGCCCGACTCACAGAGGGGAAATACACACACTCACACACACTCTCACACACACTCACACACTCACACACACTCACACACACTCACTAACCGTGAATCTGTGACACTTGCAAACAGAAAATCAGTTCGGACAGGACTTTAAAAGATAAGATAACGCGCTTAAATGGAAATTCTCCTGATGACAGACGCACTAATTTCATTCAAATAACCTATAATTGGCATTAAATAATAATTCAAACAATAGGTTAATTATTTCACACTTAAAACACTTTAGACTTTTCAAAAAATCCAGCGCTCTTATATTTTCCTCTAAATTTGTTTTTTGGGTGTAAGAGAAAGTTTTCCAAGCCAATTTAAATCCCATCTTGTTTTAATTATCCGACTCATCTCAGCTCTGCGGAGCCGAAAGAGAGGAGCTGCTCCGGCCCGCAGTGGTGTTGATTCAGGAGCGCACCGTCGGGCACCGGGGTCGGTGGCTGACCGGGGTCCGTCCAGAATCTCTTCACCGACAATCCCGTGAATGTTACACCGCAAAAACTTCTCAAGGAGCTGCAGCATGTTGATAATAATCCTAATTTGATTAGAGATATGAAAATAATTGGTGTTATCTAATTTGCAATGCAAAAGCAATGCATTACTTAACTACCCGTGTCTTGTGTGAGTTGGCTTTAATGTGTTACTCTGTGCCTTTTAATTGTCCCGCGGGGACAAATAAAGTGATTTGAATTGAATCTGACCGAGTCTGTATTAAATGAATCAAATGTTCACCTTTAAATATAAAAGTTTTATAAGCTAAAAGCAGTTCTGGACTACTTACTGAAGTTTTGGTCGTTTGCAGTGATCCCAGTCAAACCAGCAACCAGCCTCCACTCACCGGAAACAAACCAGCAGCTGCACAAGACTCAAACTGGAGCTGCCAACTAATTCCCTGGATTACCATTCAAATTTAATGATCATGTCTTTGACTGTTAGCAGGATTACATAAAAAAAACTACCTAACTGATCTTTATTATAAACTAATTTTCCTTTTATTCGAACATTGTTTTTAATTACAATTAAACGACTTGATGATTACCATGAAACTGGGTGGAAGAGTTGGAACTTAAAGAAGGAACCATCATATTCTGGAGATCTGGATAAAAGGATGGATTCAGGAATTTTCTTTTCACATTTTCCATCTGTGACTCTGATGAAACATGTTGGGAATAATGGGAAAGAACCATTTTACATACTTATAGTGAAAAGCCTGAGGGCAGCCTTTTTTTATTGTTGGGTTTGGTTGAGGTATTTTTATCTAAAGTGTTACTAGGATTTTGTTTACTTGACTTATTGGTTCTTAAACAGATCATATCAATAACCTGCTGATAAAACTCCAGAGGACATTAAGTGACCAGGACAAACGACAAACTACAGGGATTGTGTGAATTAAAGCTTTATTTGTTAGGGTTACAACTATTGATGAAGCCAGTGTAAAGTTTTCTGTTTAGGTGAGTGAAAAATAAATGCATTAACAGCATGACACACATCAGACGATGCATTCAACGATTTATTGTTCAGTCCCTTGACAATTGGGGGGAAATTACATGACAAATTCAAAAATCCCACGACGTAACAAAAAGTCATTATACCCACCTGAGGTCAGCCTGTCGGACACAGACACACACACACACACAAAGACACACACACACACACACACACACACACACACTCATTCACAGCTGCTGACCTCAAACCTTATCTTACCTGAACTTGTCCATCCTCTAAGACTTCCCAAGCGAAGCGCCTTGTTAATTTACTACACCGACACTCAGGGGGTTGATGTGGTCGCACAACTCACCAAAGCATTTATCATTATTGTGACTTTTTGTTTCCTATTCATGGATCAGTTTCATAACACAATCCTAACTGGGGGGGGGTCACAGCAAGGCTAATAACAATACATCACACAGGAAACGTCCTCTCTCTCTCTCTCTCTCTCTCTCTGTCTCCTCTGTTGCCCACAGGGCCCCTTATTGTCGACACATATCCCTGCTGTAGGTTTTGGTCATGGGCAGCTTGGGAGTCACCTGCTCTGCAGCAACTTCACATCTAACAAGCACCTCGTCTCAACATGTATCCTTCAAACAATATATATACAGGACAGACGGCTGAAGCAGAGAGAAATTAAAAGAGCTCAGGGGGTAAAGGAAGTAAGGAAGACACAAACCTGTCAGCTGGACGGGAAGTTAGCTGTGCTTTTAAAAGCTGCGCTGTGATTTGTTACCACTGAGTCAGCCATTTTTGGAAAAAAAAAAACAGAACAAATGAAAACCACAGTTCTACTCCCAAGCTGCACATGAGCTGTACAGTAAAGCTGACGTCCACAGTCACACATACTCTCCTATATGAGGGACTGCTTTTCTATTTTGTTTGCTGGCTGTGAACACATGTAAGAAGGGCACGGCTGCTCGGCTGCTCGCCGTCACGCCCACAGTTAAGACTTGCAGGGCGAGGGACATGTTATAGCATTCTACATCAAAAGTTCAAGTTCCCTAAAAATGTAAATAAAAATGAAAAAAAAAAGCACAAACAAGAGTCATCTGTGCAGCGGGTTCGAAGGAGGGAGGGAGGGAGGGAGGGAGGGAGCAGTCAGGTCCTTCCGAGGGCGACGAGCTGCCTCCTCTTCACGGCTGGGGGGGTCAACACACCCGTGTCGCGCCCCCTTTTCCTCGGCCTGCCTTCGGCACTTCCAAAACGAAGCGAGTGTCCCACAGAGGAGGAGGAGGAGTGGGGTCGAATGAAGAGGAGGCAGAGGGAGAGCTGGGCGGGGATGAAGGCCGGTGGACGAACGGAGGGGGGGGGAGCCTCATTCGGTGGCCTTGAGGGAGAAGGAGAGCTTGGGCCTGGACTTGCCCTTGCCGAGGATGATTTTCTGCTCCTCCTTCTGCTGCCTCTGACGGTCCTGCTCCAGCTTCATGCGCTCCTCGTGAATCTTTCTCTGCTCCTCCACAATACGCAACTGTTCCTCAGCCTGTCACACAAACACAAACACAAACACGCAGCAACAAAACAATGAGGTCAGACGAGGACAGAAAACAATATCCTTCAAGCCACAAACTGCTGGTATTTTGTTGATCCCCCCTTTTAAGATCTCGTGTCTGGTTTTCTTCTCTGGTGTGCAGCTGTCGGAACCAGACTCAGCTCGTCTAAATCAAGCCCGTCTCAAATAAAGGTCGCTTCACAAATTAGACAGAGTTAAGCTTATATAGCCAAAAAACACTGGATTGTTAACCACCACTGATAAACATCAATCCAGAGCCACTCAATAGAAGAGCTTCTTGCCAAAGTGCTGCAAGTTATTCGGTGTGGTGAACGACTTGACGACAGATATGTGTAATAAAAGGCACTTAAGTGACATTAAAAGCACACAAACCAGACAAGGTGTGTCAGAATATCGTACTGCAAGTGAACTCATCATTGGATGTGATCAGGGCTGTTAGATCTGAGATACAAATATGAGGTAAGAATTAACCTGATCCTTGTGGTGTGTTATACTAACTAAACATTTTCCACAACATTTCAACTGTTGCTTTAAAAAGGACATTAGTGGTGCTGATCATTTTGTGTGATCAGGGCAGCAAAAAGCTATTAAATTGAGGGTTCTGAATTGTGAGTATCCTGAACCAGGCAGGAGGAGAGGCAGAGCAGGGCGTACCAGCTTGGCCTGAGCCTCGGCGATCTTGCGGTTATTCTCCTCCAGGATTTTTTCCAGCTCCTCCCGCTTAGATTTTTCTTCCTCCTAGACGGGCGACACGGTTCCATGTTAGCGCACGAACAGGCTACAACCACAAAACAATTTATGTACAAACATGCCAACCCACACACACACACACACACACACACACACACACACACACACACACACACAGTCGCCACCAGTACACACACACACACAGTCGCCACCAGTACACACACACACAACTCATCACACCACAGAAGTTTGCTTAGCCTCTCGCACATCACCACACTGGCATTCTTTGGTCTGAATTGTTTTAAAAATACAAAAAAAAGGGGGGGGGGCAAAAAGCCTTTAAGAAAATGTGGGGGGGGAAATTAACCTGCTAGTTTTTTCCCCCTCCCTCAACTGCTGTTAACACCCTCCTAAAAACTTTGAAAGCTAAGCCACACCTAGGGCATCATTAAAATCTACAACAGAAGAATTTAAAAAGGGGGGAAATGCACTCATCACACTCATAAATAGAAGACAGATATAAAGTGACAGATAACACAATCTAGAAGAAAATACAAATTTTTTACATCATTATAAGCAAGAGAATAAAAGGATACAAATAAAGGAGGGAATAGTTTTGGCTCACCAATGCATGTATACCTACGCATTTTCCTTGCCTGTGTACCTACACAACTGGTGAAAGCATTCGGCATTAAATGGTTGAATATTTACTGTCTCGTCCCGACTGTGTGGCCCCTGCAGAGACAGAGAAGCGCTCCTGGGGTGGGTGGGTAGGTAGGTATGGGGGGATTCTGCCATACTGCGCCCGCGGTATTCCTCTTTATAACTCTGATCTCTGTATTGCTTAACCTGTGCCTGCAGCCACAGCTCACACTTTTTAAAGAAGTTTATCCTTCTCTTTAGTGTGGCTCAGTCCCCTTTGAGACGATAGCAGAGTGAAGGAGAGCTCAGAACAAAGAGGTGTCTGTGTGTGTGTGTGTGATCGAGGAGGGCCGGACCACGGTACACTTACAGGACAGGACACAAGTCACAGGTGAGCTGAAAGGCTGCAGGCCAGCTCAGGTCAAGTGCTAGTTAGGATGGTGGTGAGTTGTGTTTCCAAAATAAAAAAAAACAGCACAAATGTATTTACAAAAATAACAATATCAAAACTTTGGCAGCAACCCTATAGGAGAAGCAAGTCATGAGTACAGAACACAGAGCATTTTGGTTTTCTAAGGAGAGAAAGTTCTTTAAATGTATGAAATGATGGAAAAATATATATATATTAACAGATAAGAGGTTAGACCACAGATATTAACCGTGTCAATCTGGAAACAGGAGACGTAGCGGTCCGTCATATCCCCGGAGGAGGAGATTCTCAAAGCAAGGCTTGTTAAAGAGAAGTTAAGGGGGACGGGGGGGGGGTGGTGGTGGTAGAGAAAACCTGTACTGGACAAACTGGAAACATTTCTACACAGTAACGGTGACACAAATCTGACCTCAGTTAAAGACTGGATCAATGACGCTGTAGGCTTAGCTGATGCTTACTCAGCTACTTTGTGGTTGGCGTTTCGGTTACAGAGGACCCTTGCTAGTACTGGTCCTGCTGCTGAACTGGACCGAGTGGGAGATTTAGAAAAAACACATAAGCAGGGGAGGGGGTGACCGAATTAGTCCCAGTAGGTAAAGAAGGCGCGCTCGGACTACACTTCTTACCCTATTAGTACCGACCCACCGGCTGTACAATTCAGGGTCACTAGGCTTCAGCTGCCCCTCTCCTTCACAATACATTGTTACTGTAGTGTAAACAAACCTTGTCTTAATGACGCCTGGGGAGGCGGGGCCTAGACGGATGTCTGCCTTCATTCCCTAAAACGCAAAGGGGCTAGTGCTAGCTTTAAAGGAACACATCACTCAAAAATGATAATTCAGTCTTTAACCATACACCAGTTTAGCAGAATGCTGCAGCGGTGTTTTAATGCGAAGCTGCAGAAATGTTGTGTGGACAAAGAAACTAACATAGGGATGAGTGGATAATGATCGAATTTTTATTTTGGGGTGAACTGCTCCTTTAAGAGTTGCATCATAAAAGGCCATTATAGGAGTGGGCTTCTTATTAGGATTTTAGGTTAAAGTTAATCCTAACTTATTGGGGCTAAACCGATGCGTAAAATTACTGACTTTTCAAGAGTCGTCAATTGTAGATATTTGGGAAACATTTAAAAATGGCCAATGATGTAAGGAAACTGTGAACGTAAAAAACAAGTGTCATCTTAAAAAAAAAAAGTTCTTTATTACAGACATCAACAGATGCTTACAAATATGAAACAAAAGAAGAAGCCGATCAAGGGAAGAAAAACTACGTAAAAAAGAATGAATGTTTTTAAGTCAGTCAATTTTTGTAACCCTGCCATGGCAAAACTTTCGCTGGCAAGTCGGGGAAAACCCTTTGAGACAGAAAGAAAGACAAATAGACATCTATAAAGCCTAAATTGCCACTTCAGTTCCACCAAGAGTCCAGCTGTTAAAAAATTCCTGCACTTCTAGAGTTTGTCAGTGCAAAATCTCTAAAGTGGCTGCAAAAAAATAAAAGATATTGTGGAGCCTCTATTTAGGGTGCAGCTGTGTACACGTATGCAGTTCCTGTCCACGTCACTTTTTCATTAACCATTAACACAGTTACACTGACAGTTAATGTTAATTAGTACTATTGCAAAGATACATTTTTGTTCTATACATTAAATACCACCATACCAATGTTGAAACTTTGTGGGCAGACACATTCATGGTAATACTCAGTTACCAATGAATACAGCTGCAGCTGCAGCATGGCCGCCTGCAGACTCCTATCTACCCTTCCTGCAGTAAAACTTGTGCCATGGCTAGATTACACTCTGAAATGTGAATTGGGAGAGGTGAGGGCTCCCTCAGCCTCCACTATGTCCCGTAGAAAGGCACCAGTCAGAGCAGGTGACTGGTGAGGGGAAAGGGGACGGACAGGTAAGGGGTTGGGGGGGTATGTAGGGAAGACAGGGGCTGCGTTCCAAACGACCGAGCGTTACCTCTCTGGCCTTCTGTGCTGCCAACTCAGCCTGCCGCTGCCTCTCCAACTCCTCCAGCAGCTGCCGTTCCATGATACGCTTCGCCTCCTCGACGCGTCGCAGCACCTCCCGCTCAATCTCGTCCTTGCGCTTCTCCAGCTCCTCCTCCACCCGCTTGGCCACCAGTTCCTCCACTCGCCGCGCCGTCTCCTCCTCGATCAGCTTCTCCTCGATCTCCTGCTGCCGGCTGGAGGACGGAGGAAGGAAACAGATTAACAACAAACATTCTGAAAATGTTCCTCAACCTTGAAAAATCACTTCTAGCGTAGCACGCTTAGTGACGAAGACAGCGGTCTTCATCCTCACAGCAGGGCCAACCACAGGGACATAATATTTAGGGCGTCTGCGGTCACTCCCCATTGAGTGCAAGAGCTCATGGTTAAGCCCTGTATAGCAGAAAAGCCCCGCCCAGATTTGTCCTCAAGACAAAGTGAATGTTTCAGTATGTATGGTCTGTATCCCTGTAGCTCCTTAGTAACGGTTTGCTCTTACTTTCAGCTTCTGGTCTCCTTTGCTGTGTTATTAAAAATATAGTCTGTAGCTGTGTTGAGATACAGCAAATGCAAAATTTTGGTAACACCGTTTCAGACTTCTATAATAGTAGATGTAAAGTCGCATTACATCATTATTTAAATTGGAGAAATATGTCTTGGTGCGTTGGATAAGGAGCAGAAGTGGTGTAAATCATGGTCAGGAAATCGGACGTCAGTGCAAAGCATTAGCCGTCGATGTGAGCCAACTCCTGGCCAGTATAAAATGGGCTGCATGTAGCCAAACATTACGCACTACATACTAATTCTTAGGGGGTTTTTTGTATGTGGTGTGTTCATGTTGGAAAAGTCTGTATGTGTACTAAACCTGCTTGTTTTTGTGCTGTTGGTGTAAAATTGTCTCACAATGCAATGCAAAAAAGTTAAACAGGGGGTATACTCACACAGGTAAAATGTTAATTCATCCCCCCCAAAAATTTAAAAATCTGAGTAAATGTCACAAATTAATTGGCATTACTCACTGCAAGATTTCTGTGTAACTGGAGAGATTAATACAGAATTATTTTAAAATTATTTCTAAAAACACAAAGACGCAGAAACAAAACGTAAAAAAAGAAAAGAAAAAGCTTTTAATAAAACTGGATTTTTACAGTACAGAATATATCAGAGACCTTTGCAGGCAGTGTGAAAAAAAAAGCTAAAAAAATAATGGTTCACCGCAATCAAGGTTAGTGTGAAATAATCGTGGGTTTTTTTGGGCAAATTAAATGTTGGAAGGTAGACACTGTAAATGAAAACTAGCTCTTACCTCCTACATGTTGTTATAAGTATAAAACTCTTTATCAGGTCATTAATTCATGTAAACCACTGATGTTATAACCAAACCATAAGGACAGCATATGGCACAGCTGCATGGAAATAGGACTTATTACATCAGCCTAATACCACTGTAGGGACGAATGAGTGTCCATTACAACAGCAGACTGAAGGGTGACTGCAGGTGGAGGTCACCTGTCATCCTGTTTACCTTTTGGAAATGCTTTTGAATTGTTTCTTCTTCTTTCTTTTTTTTACCTCTACTGCACTCTAAACAGGAAGCTAAAAGAGTTGGGCGGTGTGCTGTCTCATTGCCTTTGGCACAACTGTAAACACACAAACCAGCCAACGTGGATTTGATTTCATCCTGTCAGCCACTAGGAAACCAGACACCTTAACCAACCCAGGCCCAAGTCTTCCTTATCTCCCAAGTCTCTGTGTTTTCATATTTACATTTGTATGACTAGTTAAGTGGCCCTTCGGCTATTACGCAGTCAAAAAAGAACCACTCAGGAGGCCAGGTGTTGAACTGGCGCAGCTCTCAGGTGTCTGTGCGCCTCTGGCTACCACGCACACTTTCACAATAGCAGCTTCCCTGTCCAACAGAGACAACCTGCCAGCAAACAATAAACTGGGAACCAAGATGCAGAGTAGAGCACTTTTATCAGCATCTCCTGAAGCAGCAATTTCACCGCTGCAGCCTTGCTGTTTAATCAGACCCCGAATGTTAAAACGACAGTAGGATAGCTGAAAGGTATAGGACTTCAATGCATTCTTTCGTGTGCATGTTAATCTGTTACCATTAGTAAAATAATAAAAGTTAATTCTTTTCTTGTGTGTATGCATGATTGCAACCAAATATTAAATTCATACTTATTCACGCATTTATCAAGTTTAAATACCTACAAAATACTTTCAGGAGTGGTGAGGTTTTAGGGGACTGGACCTTAAAATTGCACCCAAAACACCTTCAATGTTCAAATAATGGCATTAAATCATTTTTAGAGACTGTATCCGTAGCTGTTGAAGTGTTTGGTATGGGTGCTCAATTCACTTGCACTTGATTACTTTTTCACAATTCAGCCTCATTTGGCACATTGACCAATGGTGTCTGTACTACGTAGCACCATACATTATATCAAGTAATTAATAATGACAGATGGATAGATTAGCAGGGATATTCACTTCGTTTATCATAGGTTGTAATGTTTACAGCCAATGGACATTGTGAAGTCAGTACTAGTGTACATTTTGTTGATGGTAACCATGACAAAAAGTGTTCAGTGCTAAACCTTCATTCCACAATTACGAGGCGACAATGACAAGATGACACAAACATTATTAAACAATAACTGACTAAATCAATCCTGCAATATTGTGAATGAAAACAAATTAGACAAAATGTAGTTTAAAAAATAAAAACTTTATCAAAATCTCTCTTCATTTTTGTTGGCAATAACATAGAGAAATTATTATAGGCCGTTTTCTTTTTCTAAATTCAAATTCAGATATTCTTTTTATTGAATGGCATGTGCAGAAGTTTAGTTTCCTGTGCTGTACCAGTTGAGGTGGAATCTCTGATCGCGTCATAATGTGCAAATTTGTGGTCCAACCCGAGTATGGGGCAAATCTCGTAGCTGGTTCCCTTCAAAGTTTCTATCAGGATAGCTGGAGCTCAGGAGCTCACATTTTTATCTGGTAAAGCCAAAGACTAGAGGTCTTGGGCAAATCGCAATCTCATCCTATTCTATTCTATCTTATTCTTGAGCTTTAAATGGGTAAGAAGCGGGCATGGTTCAAAATAAATATGCCAATTGGAACATGTTCCATGTATGGATATATTCCTTCAATTGATATGATCAGACCAGACACTTTCTGCAAAGCTGCATTCTTAATCATTCAAACTATTTTTAATCAGCTAATGATGAAATAGATGTTGTGTAAAGAAAGGGGAATAGGAAACTACAAAAATGTCCACACTATTCATTGACTAAAGCGAGACTAAAAGATACATGCAGTTTTCTTTGACCAAAATAAGAAAAAAATGCCTAATTTTTTTCATCAACACAAGCTTGACAAAAACACATGATAAAATTGACTAAATATGATTAAAAAAACTAATGATGACATGACAGAGGAAAACTAAACTATAACTGATATAAATCATTACATAATGATGTAATTCATGATAGCAGTTATATTAACATTCAAATGACCCAAAAATTAAACGACGAACTTAAGGTGCAATCCAGTTGTAAAGGTGAGCCGGTCCCTTCTGTGCTGTCAGGGATAGTTACCTCCCCGGTGCAGACAGGGCCCTAAGGATCCTGGCTGACATTAGCAAGCTTCGGTGGCTAGCTTATTAGCATTATCCTGCTAGTGCAAAGAGCTAACGTTACCTATACCACTAACTGCAGCTAACGTAGCATTTAGCTTAACACATATTACAGTTAACTAAGGGCAGGATTATGTAACGTTAGGTACTACGTATATTATTAAAATATACTTACATCTTCCTTTGTCTTTCCATCTCTGCCCTTCGTTCCTCCTCCTCCTTTCTCTGCTTCTCGTCTAAGGCGTTTCTCTTGCTCAGTGTCCTGCCGAAGATGTCGATGCGTTCCGGCGGGGAGGCAGGTCTCTCTCTGCGGGATGAAGCTGTGGTGGACCGTGATCGAGAACGAGATTCTCTGCGGCGGCTCCTTTTCGATTCACGGGATTTGGAGCGCTTCTTGGACCTCTCCCTGTCTCTGGACCGCGACCGAGACCGGCTCCGTTTCTTGCTGTGCTTGCTGCTTTTGGAATGTTTGGACCGGGACGAGCTGCGGCTATGTGAGCGGCCCATATCAACCACCTCCACCAGTCGAGCGCTTACACTAAACTACTGGGTCTTATGGCTGATATGTGTACAGTATCAATAATTAAGTTCCACTCGCTCCGATTTAAACGTGTTATATACAATAATTGAACAAGTGGAATTGCTTCAATGGTTCTATTTTGGAGAAATAAGCATTCGAAACTGGTTGTTATTTTGTCCTACCAACTCGCTGTAAAGAAAGATGGCGGTTTCACGAGTTCGTAGTTTCCCAACAGGCACCGCGGCTTTCGGAATTTTCCGTAGGTCTTCGGGATTGACCAGTGACATGCGTCTGTGACACAAATGCAGTCCCCCAAGTTGCCTTTACTACTACTACTACTAATAATAATAATAATAACAATAATAATAATAATAACAATGAGAGGCGTTCAAAGTCTACTTTGAGGTCTTTTACCTTTTTGTGAATTTAATTGTTTAGCTAACTGAACTTGATTATGCTCAGTTACCTTAAGGTATGGAGCTGAATCAACAACTCTTCAATCACAGGGCAGGTTAGAGACAAATTTGCTTTCGTTACAATTTCTCAGTTGAACCCTCTGGAGTCTGAGGGCATTTTCTCAATTAATAATACCCAAGTGTTTTACATCACAATTTTCATCATAATCTCAGCTTTCTCACATTTCTCCTAGAGTAATGTTTAAAGAGATAATTTGTCTGGAAAAGTTTAATTCAGATTTCTGAAATTTTTCAAATATCTTGTTAAAACACACCATTACTTATTTGGATGAATTGTATTGGTGCTTAAAATGTGTCTTCGGGTTCATTGAAGCTGTGGGATATCTGAATAAATAACAAACATATAAATGTATGAAAAATACCTAAAATTACATTCTGACAGATAATTTCACCAAGTAGAGGGGCTGAGATAAAATGGGAAAAAATGATTTCATTCTTCATCGTATTTGTGCAAAAGAAAAACAGATTTCATTCTAATCATATATTTATTATAGGCTATATAAAAATATACCAAATACATATGAGGGGGCAGCTGACAAGCATTGAGCTCTTTTCTCTGCATCCTTTGGGTTGCTGTGAGTCACGTATGATCTTGCATCCTGGGAAATCTGCTAACACACTGATCACATTTCTTTGAAGCTATAATGTAATGAGTTGATTGAACTCTATACAGTACATCTATCAAATTCATAGTCACAAGTCAAGCATTTCCAGTGAAATAAACTGAGTTTAGTTCTGAAGTAGCCTGAAAATAAAAATAAAATGTAACTTTTAACTTGAAATAAATTAAAATTGTATATTTACATTACAACAGTGAGAGAATTTTTGTTTATTTCGCTAATCTCCTGTAAAATCCTGCTACAGTGTATGAATTCCTTTGACACCAAAATGAAAAGATAGACATTTTCAGGAATGTCTTCAGGTGAAAAACACCTTAGAGAACAAAAAGCTCAGTCACTTCCAGTCGTCTTTAACCTTAAAATAGTTCACAACCTAAGTAATTCAGTGAAATGAACCTTAATGAGTGTAAAGTGCCTTTTTTGAGCAGACTTTACAATGATCTCAGTTTTTGTCTCTGTTTGACCCACGTTTAACTTTGTGTGTCCATTTTTAAATATTGTTTTCATGCACCATAAGGAGCTAAAATGATGCTTTTATCAGAGCTTGTAAATATAGCCACAAGAACATCAGATAACCAACCGACAGACAGAACGAGGGAGGAAAAAAAAAACACAACTTGACAATGACACTGTCCTACACTAAAAGATTGCCATCCCACTGCTAAACGAGGCCATTGTGATAACTCTCCCCTGAGTGCTGCGCTCGAAATAAACCGACATTACTATATTTAAAAACACATAACAAAAGCCCAGTGAATCAACTTAAAAAGGTCACACCACTCAAGCTAAAAATTAAAGTGCTTCTACTTCAGAAGGATTTTTGTCATTTAGATTTTTCTAATTACCTGCAGCTTTCAGCATCTCTGAATCTAATTTTGGTTGAAAGAAATGATTTGTTCAGATGAAGTCCCGCTGTGTGCAGCTTCAAATGAAGATAAGGATTACTTTTAGTTGTTGCGAACTGATAACGGTTGACAGATGAGTCCCTTTCATACTAATGCAGATAAAAAGGCACTCATCCATGTGCCCGTACTGTCAGACTGAGCATGAGCACCACCACAGTCATACAAATGTCCTCAGAATTAAAAAAAATAGAGAGAAATTATGTGATTTCCATGCCAGAAATTGTGGTCAAGTCTTAGTTCATCAATCCAGGAACAGCTTCCCCTGCCTGCCCCCCCCCCTCACTCTCTTTTCTTATTTCTCTGCTCGAAGCCAAAGAATCAATTTTGAGTAACTTGTGGTTGTGTTTTATTTTAATGATCCACAAATTCTGTTCCTGGAGATGAGAGGAGAGCCAGAGATGTCTTGTTTTTCGCTCATGTAACGGGAAGGCAGAGGTACTTAAAGCCCCTTTTGATGAATAATAGAAAATGTTTTATGGAGGTTGAAAGGAAGAGTTCCAGTTAGGCTCCGGTGGGGGAAAAAAAGCAGGCAAACTGGAGGGGCAGTGGATATGTAAATGAAAGAATTTGCAAAGTTTGTCTGTTTTGCTCCTGGGTGGTTTGGGGTGAATGTCGAAGGAGATGCAATAACATGAGCAGGGAAGATGGAGTTGTTAGAGATGGCTTCAAAGAGCAGGTTTCATATTCCTCTAATCCGTATTTGAAAGGATGCCACACAGAGGTGATCTCAGAAGAAACTATTTGGATATATTGCCAATAATCACATGTCATTCGAGGCTTAAAGGCATATGTGTCACAGGAGCACCACCTATTCTTTTGGTGGGAGGAATTCTAGCAAAAATAATGAAAGTGGAGCAATTTGTTATCCGTGTCGTTAAATTATCAAGGATATTATTTCTCAGACTTTGGTGTCATAATGCTGTGATAATCCATTCAACCTGTGTAGTATAGTATAGCATGTATTGTATAGTATATGTAGTATAGCATGTGGAGTATAGTAAGTATAGTGTAGTATAGTACAGTATAGTGTAATTAGTATAGTATGTATAATAAAGTATAGTATAGTAAATGTAATATAGTATGGTAGAGGATAGTAAGTATAGTGTAGTATAGTACAGTATAGTGTATGTAGTATAGTATGTATAATAAGTATAGTATAGTATATGTAGTATAGTATGCATAGTATAGTAGAGTATATTCCAGTATAGCGTAGTATAGTAAGTATAGTATAGTAAGTATAGTATGTATAGTATAGCGTAGTATAGTAAGTATAGTATAGTAAGTATAGTATGTATAGTATAGTATAGTGTAGTATAGTAAGTATAGTATAGTAAGTATAGTATGTACAGTATAGTGTAGTGTAGTGTAGTATAGTATAGTATGTGTAGTATAGTATAGTATGTGTAGTGTAGTATAGTATAGTATGTGTAGTGTAGTACGGTATTGTATAGTATGTGTAGTATAGTATGGTATAGTGTAGTGTAATATAATATAGTATAGTATGTGTAGTATAGTATAGTATAGTATAGTATGTGTAGTATAGTATTTGTAGTGTAGTGTAGTATAGTATAGTGTAGTATAGTATAGTATGTGTAGTATAGTATAGTATGTGTAGTATAGTATAATATAGTATAGTATATGTAGTATAGTATAGTGTAGTGTAGTATAATATAGTATACTATGTGTAGTATAGTATAGTATAGTATGTGTAGTATAGTATAGTGTAGTGTAGTATAGTATAGTATGTGTACTATAGTATTGTATTTGTAGTGTAGTATAGTGTAGTATAGTATAGTATGTGTAGTATAGTATAGTGTAGTATAGTATAGTACGTGTAGTATAGTATGTGTAGTGTAGTGTAGTGTAGTATAGTATAGTATATTGTAGTGTAGTGTAGTATAGTATAGTATATGTAGTATAGTATGTGTAGTGTAGTGTAGTATAGTATAGTATGTGTAGTGTAGTACAGTATAGTATAGTATGTGTAGTATAGTATGGTATAGTGTAGTGTAGTATAATATAGTATAGTATGTGTAGTATAGTATTTGTAGTGTAGTGTAGTATAATATAGTATAGTATGTGTAGTATAGTATAGTGTAGTGTAGTATAGTATTTGTATTGTAGTGTAGTATAGTATAGTGTAGTATAGTATAGTATGTGTAGTATAGTATAGTATTTGTAGTGTAGTGTAGTATAGTATAGTGTAGTATAGTATGTGTAGTATAGTATTTGTAGTATAGTATAGTGTAGTGTAGTATATTGTAGTATAGTATAGTATATTGTAGTGTAGTATAGTATAGTATAGTATAGTAATGACTATAGTATAAATTATAATGTATAGGACTATTTTCTGCTGTGGATTAATACACAGATGATGTGTGGGAGTTAAAGTTGAGTTAAACTAAACTACACTCAGTGTGTTAGATGGTGAGTGACATGGTGTGACACGTCACTGATGTAGTATTTAACATATTATACACAATTATGGCGCTCAGAGAGGAAAACTGATGTAATCCACAGTAATCACAGTTGGTGAACTTCCTTTTTAGTGTTAACATCCTGGGAGCAGAACAGTGAGCATGAATTCAACTGGTCAATCTATGATACATGTTGTATATAATGTATTTATAAAGCACCTAAAATCATTATGAACTACTGAATGGGAAACACTTCTTATTTACATGCATCCACTGCTAAAACAGTTGAAACAGGTACAAAGAAGGCACATATTTCACTGCTTCTGAGGGCATTTTCAGTCTCTATAGGGGAAAAAACATCTAATTTGTACATGTAAATGTTTCTTATAATTACATTTCTGATCTTATATCATTCAGATGAATAACAGATTATCTTTAGAACACACCAAGAAACAGAACCCAGGTCTCCCAGCTTAAGTTAATCAAAAAGTCTATTCCTTTCACATCGTGTGATCAAAGATGGTCCTCGTCTTTCAGGGGCACTTTTCGGGTCTCCTGACCCTGCCCCGTGGTTGCTCTTCAGGGGGAAAAACACTTAACAAACACAGGATCTCTTTTAAAAAGCCCCACCACATTGTCACATTGTCATGTTGATGGCCCAGGGGTCCTGGCATAAAGAGCCATTGAAGAGGGGGACCTGAAAGCAAGCTTTCCCCCTCCACTGGCCTGAATGAGAACAGTTCTTTCACCTCAGGCTGGGTATGGGAGAGGTGAGGAGGAGGAGGAGGAGGAGGAGACAAAGGGGAGGACGGTGGAGGTGGAGATTTTAGGAGCGCAAAGAGATTGAGGATGTGGAGGAAAGGAGGGGACGGGGTAGTTTAGTGTTCCTGGTCTGGAGCGCTGACCAGTGATAAGTGGGAAAACCAATCATCACTGACTTATTAAAGCTTTTCATTGCTTTTATTGAGTCATCTTTAGTTTATACAGCAGATTAATGATATAAATCACTATATAATACTTTAATTATGATTGAAAAGGATCACAAGTCTCTAGGATACCAATTATTTATTAACTGACTGTAGTTAAAGTATCCATACAGTCTGCAGCATGCACATCCAAGAATTATCTCATAATTCATCTTCTAAAGGCAGTGGTTGAAGTCATGTTATCATTTTATCTCCTCAACTCCGTGCAGACGTGTATTTTATAATAATTATGTTGTAATTACAATAAGAGATGCACTTTATCAAAAGACGCAAATCTAGAAAAGTCTCAAACGGACATCGTCTTTAAAAGTTATCCAGCAAGCCAGCTGATGAACGGCAACCTTTCACGTACAGAAAGGCTAATAGAAGAACATTACTTTCAATAAAGGTGACAGAAGATGTAACAACAGCTGTTCAGATAGAACGTCTTCTCCCTTAACATGCTTTTCCTTGGAAAAGACTCCATTTCACAAAAAGCCATTATATTTGTTTGACTGTTGGAAGTCTTCACAGGTCCATTATAAAGGATATAATAGGATGTTGTTTCATTGAGGTGAGACAGAAATCCTGAATTTAGGAAAGATGGTGTAGCTCTTTTTTGGCTGCTTGAGCACCATGTTGATGTCAGTGTTTGTGTTCTTGTGTCACTTTGAGTCGGGACTTTTTGGATGGAAACGCCACTCAGAGACGGTTTGAATGTCCTCACCTCCCTTTTGGATTTGGTCTCTCATTTTGAATATTGATTCAGAATGCTGGGTTTTAGCTTTTACACTGGATTCAAGCCCAGTTTGAAAATGCAATCGCTGTACTAGTAGACATACATTGTTACTGTGGACTGGTATCAATTCAAAATAAAGAAGAAAACGGTGTTTCTGGATGCAAGCACATTCAGATTCATGGCAAAGTGCATCAAATACAGCGAATCTACAGAGGCTTAAAATTTTTCTGAAGACGTCTCTTAGTGCCAGAACTATTCGACTACAAAAGTTGCTGTAAAGCAAATTGATAATAAAGTCTAGTATCACATTTTGACCGAAAGTTTTGTTTTGTGATTTTGCAGAAGAAATTTATTTTTGGCTGCAATCAGAAAGGAAGTTACAAACACATCACAAAATCCTTTCCAAACCAAACTCTCTTTTCCTTGTGGGAAAAGCTACAGACGTCCACCATTGTGTTTGGGAATCTTCACTGAGCCAAATTTGTGTGGCTTCGCTCTGAGAAAGACCTAATGGCCAATCTTTCACTTCTGTTTCTGATTTGTTCTGCCACTTTCCCCTATCATTCGTCAAACTGTATGACCCTGACAACCTCCACTGAACCACTGACCAGATGTCCAACCACTGACTGACCATTACTCAAGAACAGCCATCCTGATGAGTCATTCAATTCAGAATCACTAACCCTTAAAAGAGCTCTCCATTCACTTCGACCGCCATATGTCTAATGTCTTCGTCCTGACGATTTGTTTGCGTCAAGGCTGGTGAAGGGGCTTGGGTCCATCTCCCATGTGTCAGCCATGTCCCCTTCCTCTTAAGAGATGTAATTAAGTGTTAGAGGAGCTTCAGAGATGACCTCTGTGACAAAAGACTCAGAGGGAACTTGGCTGTCACCACCACGTATATGTGACAAGCGTTGGTCAGCGCCAAGGATCATCTTTCTCGAGAGGGCAGGACGAGAAGAGAGAGAGAGGAGGACAGGTGATTGTGACAGGCCAAACGGAGAGGTCAAGGGTCGGGTTTGAAGTATTGGCCGTCGGGGGAAGCTGATCTGGTTAAGCTCTTGTCTCTGAATTCATCCGAGACGAGCGGTCTGCTTCTCTTTTCGTCTTAGTGCGGCACCCCGGAGGTCCCACCCTTCCCTGCCATTCAGAACTCAAATGGGCAACGGTTAGGTATCACAGCAATTATCAGCTGAAATTAAAAACTGTGATTGAACCCACAAGGGTAGGTCCGTGTTTGCTCAACTGAAAAGATGCATGAAAGGGCAAAGGATTGACGGCAACATGAGCTGCACCCTGTGCCATGTTTACTGTGGAGGCTGTGGTTTTATGTCAAAACAGGGGGGGATAAAGAACTTAAAAGACTCCAATCCTCCTGAGTGGGTCAATGGCATATCATTTGGTCCGAGGGGGAATGAGGTTTACTCCTTCATCCCCCTTCTATCTTTCTTCTTCTGCCTGCTAGAGAAAGCATGGCAGCGATGTGTGTGCAATTCACAGCATGGGAAAAAGAGCACTCCTGAGAAAGTACAAACAGGAAGAAAGACACATCCATCACAAAAACGCACCCCCCCCCTCCAAAACACACACAGTTCACAATTCACTCTCCCTGCTTGCCACTGTTCCCCACTGTAACAATGGATGTTTCCTGAGGATCGGGGTCACGGTGACGTTCGGTGTGTGAAAGCTCAAGAACCGGCGAATAGGAAGGAGACAAGGTCTTGCTCAACGTTTCCTCAAAGGGGTTTACTTCAGAGGGCCATGCTTTCATAGTCATACAGCTTCCTCACTCATCATCTTAGAATTACGCAAAACATTTCGCAAGGGAAGGTGCAGCTCATTGCTTTGCTGCTTCTGAATGCAGCAGGTATTAATCAGCACAGAGACGACATCTATCTCTTCATCGACCGGAACAGCTTCTCCTCTCACTTATAGATGTTCTGGCTGCCGTTCAGGAATCACTTCATCTCGACTGGTGTACATTCACTCTCAGGTTAGGAGCAGGAGGTAATTATTCACAGTGAGATGAAACACTAAAGGCTTCAGACTCCTCCTATTAGTTTGATATCTGTCGAGCAACAACAAGAACATCAGGAGGCATTTCGCCCCTCAGACTTTGTCAAGTTCGTGCCTCTCTTTGTCAGAGCGTCTCTCATCTAGATCAGCTTAAAACGAAAAGAGCTCTGTCATCCCCACAATGCACTGACAGCCGTGATGCTTAGCAGGAATAGTTTGCCACCTCGTGTCGATCCACCCACACTCCGCTGCCTGCAGCCTTCTAGACATGATTCTGGAGCGGCTGCATGAGATTGGGTCACATCTCAGAACTATGAGGAAGGTGTGATCTAAAACACCAAAAGTTAGAGTCTATGCATGTTATGAAAATCCCCTACATTCAGTTCAATGGGCACAAGGGATGGAGGACAAATGTCCACAAAAGCCAGTCTTTCACTCTTAAGGCCCATTTCTGCTCTCTATATGTACATGAATGGATACGTCCGTCCTTCATTCTTCCATCACTGTGGTCCTACCTTGTTGGTTGATGTTGCCTCTCATGCTGATTAACCAGAAACGAATGCAAAATGCAAAAGGTGTTAGAAAAACACTGTTTTATGGCCAAGTTGCATCAAGGATTACATTTTAAAACTCAATTCAAACATGGTTTGACTTTAAATTATTATATTTAAATGTACATTTACCATAAACGTAGATTATATTTAATTCTGTTGCATCAAACGTTAAAGTACAATTTAAAATGTTAATTAGTATTAATTTTGAATTTGAGGAGGTTTGAAGTCCTGAGAAATATATTTGTCATCTTTTTCCTGATGTATGTACAAAGTCTAAGGCTGCTTTGTTTTCATCTATCTGATGTTATGGGCGGCCTTACAGGCTTGATCTGTGACATCACCTCTAGTTTGGAAGTCAATCCTGGTGCGACATATGTAAGTGTGATGCAGAAACCGGAAGCCACTAGTGCACATGAACTTTTTTAATCAGATGGAAGGAGCAGATGCCTTTTTAAGGACTTGTATGTGGAAGTTATCAGACACACACATCAGACTATTTGTATATAAATGTCTTCACAGATGTCTGGGGAGGATCTTTACCTTTTGAAAAGGTATTTGTCTGATGATGGAAATTTAAAAAAAAATTACATCCAGCAAAGATGGCAGTGGATCAGAGAGAGAGCGATGAAATCTGCACAGCAATGAAGAGCTTTAATATCCTGGAAGGAAGATTTGGCTGGTAGACAGCAGTCAATAATAGTAAATATTGAATACAGCAATAAATAAAAATGGAAAACAATACAGTATATACATAAAAACAAATTACACCGACATGATGGTCGTTACAACCATCGGAGGCAGCAGCTGGAAATGTTAGACACCAGCGCCTTCGACATCTGATAACTTCCATTCCTCTCCACAGAATAGCCAGGATATTATGAATATGGAAATCATGATTCCAAGTGCATATAGAATAACATAATGCAGACACACACAAAAAAGATATATTATATTTACATTTTCTGTGAATGTAATTTCCTCTCATGAAGGCCCAGATGCTGTTTTAAAGCCCTCCTCATGCTGCTGGTTATACAAGTCTTTTTGGAAAAAAACAAACACTTTATTTATTGGCCTCAAATTTTTTAATTTATTTATCATAATCAGCCTCTAAATTACCCACCATGTATAATTAAATAATACTGTATAAGGCCCCAAAACCCACAGAAACATCAGCCCTGATCACACAGAGACTCTTCAGGTGAAAAAAGAAATAACCTGGAAAAGAAGGACATCAGTAAAAAGCTGTGTGGGAAACCTGTGGAGCAGGGCTGTGAGCACAGACAGACAATCACATGTTAGAAGTGTAAAAAGCAGTGTGACTCCTGCGCCTGACACTGAAATGTTCAATCTATTTGTGTTAAAGGTGTTAACCAGTCTTTCTTTTCTCGGATCCAAAGTGCAGAACTCAAAAACACACAGAGGCAGGGTGAAAATTAACAAAACCTCTTTAATGCCCAGATCAGGTTCTTCTAACAGACCAGACAGGTGTTACCATGAGCACAGCAGAGGAAGCAGAATGAGGAACCACAGAGATAAACGGACGATCTGACGAAGCATGGAGCGTAGAGCCGGGGTTTATATACAGCAGTCTGCAGGTGTGGTGATGAGCTGGATTGGAGTCAGGTGAGCAGAAGTCATGGTGGGCAGGATCAGGTGAGGAGAGAGCAACAGGTAGCCACGCCCCCTGGTAACAGATACAGACCGGGAGAGACAGACAAACACACACAGGGGGAGGAGGAACACAATAGACCCAAGAGGGAGACGGACAATTTGGACTTTGATCTCATCTTAAAAACTGCTAGAAAAAAGGGGATGCATGACGCAAGAAAGCAGCCATCCCACAGGAAAACAGTGGTTTTTACAGGCGACGCATGTCTGACGATGTAACCCTTCATAGAGGGATTGTGTTGAAGACCCTCGTCTGCTCCATCTTTGGTAAATTTACACTCAACTCCAGACATTTGACGAGCTAAAGAGGCGTAACGTAGCGGTGGCATCCAGTGTGATGTCATACATACAAAACATCACATTATCAGATACTGAGGATGGTGAGCTTCACACCTACTTAGCATCGGTGCCACGCTTCAGATGAACAATTGTACCGAATCGTCAATAGGATGAAAAAAAAATCAGACCCTCTTCCCATTTGTCTGGCAGCATTTTGCCCTGAATTTCCCTAATTTAGCCTAAACTATGATGATTTCCTAAATCTAACTAAGACGTTTTGGTGCCTGTAACTGTTTCACTTTAACCACGTGTTTACAACAATGTAATCCATTGTTACCGTGACGACGAAGGTTACCTGATGAAGATCCCTCACTTCATACTTTCCTGTCACATCTAAACACGCTCAGATATTAAGGGCAGAACTTCTCCAGTCTGTTTTCCAGTTGAAGGGTCCTTCAGAGGAAGTTGTTTTTGGGATAACTGGCTGTTGGATAGATGGGCTTTGGTACTTTGATTCTTCATTGATATCCCATGATGTCAGTTCCTTCTCATTTTTATAGTGATTTATTTGCCTACATCAGTTACAGCTTGCTAACCCGTTGGTCTGTTTGTGACCCTTTTTCCACCTCATCCTGCAAGACCAGTATGAGCTTGTTGACAATTTAAATATACAGCATCTATAAAGATTCCCATCAGGGGTTAAATGTGGTCGTAAAGAGCCTCTAGGTCTCCCCCACCCTCTCCCATCTCACCCATCACCCTCCATCCAGTTTGGTGACTGATGTCCTGATTAAACAGAGAGGATGATTGATCCATCATATCCATCACTCTGCCTGTCTGAGGCACAGTATGGTGTCATCCCTCCACTCCTTTGTGCAGAATTCCAACCTTTGTACTTGCACACGTGTGTTATGTGTGCGTGCACACACGTGTGTCCCCCCAGCCTCGAGTGTGCGAAGCACTCTCTATTCCCATGTGAGACTGTGACAAATCTAATTTGGTCATGATCGTCACTGGTGATCTAATTTCTTTTGCATATGTGTTTAAGTGTTTGGGGACACCATATGTTCATTGTGCGTGTGGTGGAGAATTTGGGGGGGGGGTTGTGAGATTTTGTTCTTCAGGTGTCAAACACAGTCTAAGATGTCACCAGGCCTAAATAGACTCTCCCTCTGTCTGTGTTTCCCCCCTCATCCATCTCACTGACAGTGGCAGAAACAGTAGCCTCCCCCGGCGCTCCTACAGGGCCCTCAGCTAACAGTAGGAGGCCCCGCCTGTTATGTATGGAGGCCTTGTCTCCCGATGGAAGCCCGTTCACAGCCAGCTTAGCTTGAGGACACCCCACCGTCACCGGGTTGACCTCTATATGGATCTGAATTGAGCTGCCGGGTCCCAAACCCATTTGTCTATTGGGTATTTTGACACCTTTCCCTGACCCCTCACCTTTTTCAAGAGCTGATATACCAAAACAAATAATCTGACAAATCCATCAGGATGAAGGAACAGTTCACCCACAACTGAAAAATACAGTCATTATCTACTCATCTCCATGCTGTTGGAAGGTCGGGTGAAGAGCTTTACAGCAAAACAGAACTCCTAAATAACCGAAGAAGATTCAACTTATGTTACGTCTTGAGCTAAAATGAGCTAAATAACATGTTTTCATATGATGTCTGGAATATGCTGTATGGAGGTTTTTCATGGTTGTTCTTCTATGTTTTTAAAAAGTCCCCATCTTCTCCTCTTATTATGTCTCTATGCTGCAACAGTCTTTTGCTGTGAAGCTCCAGAAGTGTTTTGTTGACTGGGCTTTCATTTTTAGGCGAACTGCTCCTTTAACAGCACACAGGATGGATTTGTCAGATTATTTGTACTGGAATCGTTTTCAGCTCTGAATAAGGTGAGGGTTCAGTGGTCGGTGTCAAAATATCCGCTTTGGGGGTAAACTGTACTTTTAAACTTAACGCTTCTGTTTTTGTTCCAGTTACAAGTTTTCTCTCTAAAAATGTAGTTAATTTCATCTGTTTGTCATCAGGTTCAATGACTTTGTTCACACAAAATACATTTGAGAATTCCTATAAAATTTTGGGTGTTTTCTTAAAATTGTGCATCTTTTACTAAATAAAAAATAGTATTTTCCTGGGAGTTACTTTATTGTGTAAAAGTAGATGTACACAAAAACCAAAAATAAAGATATTAAAACTATATTCAGATCACTTAATGAACATACTGCTCTGTTAATGCTGTTTGGGGTGTCTGCAGTCAAGACATATACTGTACATCATGACTTTTTGTACATTATGGTTTCAAAGCTCATTTTTCGTCTTAACCATAATATCAGATGATGTATGCTCACCTATTTATCATGGTAATAGTGCCCGGCCCATCATTGTTGTCTATCATTGATTGCTTCTTTTATTAGGTTTAAAGTCACTGCTTTGAAAAAGGTCCACTGGGTGCTTTTAGCACTACATTCATACATTTGTAGTCAGCTGATGTTGCTAAATGCTAACAATAAAAAAACTAATTTGTACCCGATGATGGCATTTGATGGAAAGTCAGAGTCAGTATTACAATTTATTGTGAGGAAACCATGAGTCTGTGGTGGATTGGACCTTAACAGCCATCCTAAAGAATTTAATTAAAAATGATTAGTCAGCTTTTTGTCTTGTGTCAACACACTGAGGGTGTCATCACCACTGGCTTTACAAAACTATAACATCTGCACTGTCACTGTCAATGAAACCGTTTCATGCAGCGAGCAGACAAACTCGGATTCCCCTGGAGAAAATTATGTGAACTGTGTCAGATCTGATGTTATTTTTTCTTCACAGCTTCCTTTACATGCAAGTCAAAAATCTAAAGGCAAACAAAGATCTGTTTGTGGGCGACAGGCACTGATTTAGTGTCGAATAAAGAGAAGTGGGTCAAATAATGTCTGCTGTGTTTGCATGATTCTGGCTGTTTGTTTTAACCTGCCTGGAGTGCCAGATGGGTGGAGTCTCTGACAAAAAAACAAAAAAAAAAGACAATGCAAGTGCCAAGCAATGAGACAATCACAGGAAGGCAACTGAAATTCATTTTGACAGAGTGGCAGTGACCACACACCAATAGTCCTAATGCAGTATCCCCCCAATCATCTGCTGCTCCCACCTGGTTAAAAGAAGAATTCAATGTGACCCTGGTGTGTTTGGGAAACATGGGTGGAGATGAAGACTTGGTAATGAGTTCCATAAGACTACATATGAGGTGCAGGAGGACAGGGACAAATGGAAAAAAAGGAGCTTTTCCAAGCTTTGAGAACCGTCGGCACGCTGTCAGCTGACCAAAAGGAGGCTGATATGAAGCCATGGAGTGTGTTGTCTTTTAAATGTTTGTAGTGATCAATCAAGCTGCACAATGAAGATGTTGCTCGAGCCTTTGCTCGGACAGATCTCCGTTTGATCTTAATTATCATATCAGTAGCATGAAGCTAAAGCATTTTCATTTTCAAAGTCTCTCCCTGCAGCAGGAGACAGATCCGTCGGGTTGATACCAGGAGACCCAGAGGGCTTCAGACTTCAGCACATGAAAGAAAACCTATTCTTTTATCCAGACAATAGAGGTGGATGCCCCCCCCCCCCCTAATTCACATTCAATATGCAACTAGCTGCTCCTGCAAGAGTTGGCTGCTTTTATCCAACTCTCTGGTGAAACATTCGCTCCCCTCTCCAGGGCGCAGCTAAACTTAGCCGACCCTTGACTCAGAGTGTAAAACCTTCTAAACCCCCGGGTCATACATGTGGCCCAGCCTGGTCTCGTAAAAGACTGTCGATGGGAAGAGGAAAGGAAAACTGAAGGTCTGTAAAAGTACCACTCTGGAGGATTGGTAGCCGAAGATGTTGATGTCTGGGACAGAAGATTAATTCTTGTGTTTGCGAACTTTCAGTGTCACCCATGTGTACTGGTCTATAAAAGTCTTTAGGTAGGGTGAACTGGAAAAGTCACTTTTAGGGCAAAAGTACTAAATCTTGCACACTGACAACCAGTGAAATAAAAACACTGAATAATGCAGTTTCAAGGAGGGGAGCAATCGAAGCTGCCGTTAACGTTAGCGCAACTTCTTTCTAGGTGCTCGGTTTGTTTTTCGGTTACTATCCCTTCAGAGTTCATCTTTCACGACGTTCTTAATGACAGCCGGACCATCCACTGACGTCTCTTCCTCTTCAAAACAAACGTAATTAAAACCAGTAAAAACTATGGAATATGAAGCAGCTTTGCATTAAAAATCAGCTGCTAGCTAAGCTGCCACTAAGGTTAGCACAGTAAAGGCTGAGTGATGACATGTAAACCACAGCTGTAAGGTTTTCAGTCCTTTCTGAAATCAGTGTATCTTTGATCAGACTTCTACAGAAATGAACTCCAGGCTGGAGAAATTGATTGGGAAACCTTTGGCTAATCAATTCTTGTGCCTCGGACCTCATATGACACATCTGTTTTGCAGACTTGCACTTCATTCCTTTCCCTTGAATCCCCATTTGGAACCCCCTCCACAGGACCAGGACCAGGTCCCAAAGTTTGGCGCTGGAATTTGATTAGTCAGTGTTTCTCACATCACACTCATACAAACCCCAGAGACCTAGCTCCCCCCGGCCCTCTTGCCTTATTTTAGGTGGCGCTGCGTTGACTGACAGCTGTATTGAGCAGGGTGAGTGCCGTGACACTGCCTCTTTAAATGTGCAACCCTGATATGGGCATGCCCAGTGACCTTTTGACACCCAATAAAATGACTGTGACACCTCCTGGGTGAGCTGTTTAACACTGTCACCCCACCACATACAACACTCAAACACACCAATGCACGCATATCAATACGCAGCCTGGTTAAAGTGGGACTTTACCATTTTTTCATGAATGGCAAAGCACAACTACGACGCCAGAATGGGGGTCAATGTTGGATGTGGAGGTAGTAACAGTACAGAATGAGCAGCAGCAGAAAACGTGACGTCCCAGAGCTCCTGACCCTCTGAGCAGAGGATGGGACCACCTGCCATAAAACAGGGATGGTAAATGATGCTGCCATGTTAATTCATTATTTAGAGTACCCCCGGAAAAGGTTGAGGGCAGTGTAGCTAGTCAAGCAAGGTAAGTCAAGCAAGGTACGACAAATAAGTACAGAAACAACTAAGAAGAAAAAAGTGAAGCGATAAAGTGTAAAAACTCTCCGTCCTCAAGTGTCGATGTATTTAATAACCTCACAGACCACCGTTAGACATCGTTACCTCTGCTTTTGCTGCTTTGTATTTACGAGATACATTTTCACAACCTCCTACGACCGTCACCATATTTGTTTTCGAAACTTTTGAAGCTTCACTGTCCCACTGGGGACGTATCAACGTCAACGTAAAGGACGTACGTAGGTGCTGACGGATAGACCGTTTACGAACGTCTCCATTTACGAACGTAGAGGGAGCATAAATGGGCCTTTTTGCTCAGTCTCTGTGTAGAAAGGGCTTCTGTTCCCCACCTTTAGGTATGTGCCCTATGTTCTCTACATGCAGACCGATATACAAACTCAATCTTCTAATGCATGAAACACAACGACAGTCCTGCAGTCATCCTCCTCCACAAAAGATATAACGGTGAAAAATGCCAATCATCTCCACTGCAAATACGGCCATTTATCACTTTGCGATTTAATCAAATATAACTACATGCCCTTGATCAAAACTGCACAGTTTCTCATTTCATACTCTTGGCAAACGCTAAGCTATCTAATTAGCGAGGCGAGTCTCTTGGCGCACCGAATAGCAGGCGATGCTACTGTAAATACACTTTCACCATCTGGACTGTGTGTGACTGTGTGTCTCTCGCTGTTCCCTCTGACCTGAGATAGCCTCTTGCTAGGTGGTAACACCATGCCAGCCATGGAGCAGCTGTCACTGTCTTTCATTTCCCTCCTCTAAGTCGTCAGGAAGTTATTTCATTTCCAACAGTGATGAAAACTACTTTTCTGCCATCTTTGCCGTCTCACCACTATATTCTGAGCAAATGATTCCTCTTCATCCCGTAGTCTGCCTCTGCTGAAGCCTTTTCCCGCTGCAAGACGACCCACAAACATTCATGTTGCGTACTCCAGCATGTGGCCTTCTGTTGACCTTTTAGTCACCTTCATGTCCCAGGTTAGCTGCTCAGCCTCTGGGGAATGTCCACCACCCAGCCCTCCCACATCCTCCAGCTGATAAGGACATATCTGCCCCAGCCGGCACATTCCACAGGTGTTAAATTAGGAGTTAACAAGCACTCCTTCATTAACACTGACAGGAATGACTGATAATTATAATGGCTGCAATAAAAAAGACCGGGCCGACTTGTCTCCTGCCTTTTACACCGTGAATGAGACGAGTCAGGATGCAGCAGGAGAGTCGTAGAAAAGGCAATAACTTCAAGTTGTAGAGGAAAATAAGATGTTTGATAATGTCAGCATGAGGTCAATATCAATTTGGAAGCGCCTCCTGTGCCAAAGCATTCCAGTGAAAAAAAAAGACAAATAATTTCACGGATCACAGCCGTTTTCTCATTTTCACATGCTGCACATTTGTTGCCTTTGGGGTCGAACGTAGAGACTAAATGATGTTTGAACCAGGTTTAGTTTTAGCTGCCTAATGCCTGTTTGTTTGTGTGGTTCTCTTTGTTTAGCTTTGGCTTTGGCTTTTTCAGACTTAAATTTAATTTATCATTGCATGCATGTAAACTGTAAATAATGTTGGTAGGATAGATATGATTATTATTATATACTGAATGGTATATAATGGTATATAAACCAATTAAGATTCAAAGTATATTTTATATCATGCTGCATTCACACCATATAAGCAGGGTGGGAAGATAAGGAAAGTGTCCCATTGTTCTGATTGACACTTGAAGTGTAGCTTGAATTAGCCAAAAGCTAATTCTCACCCAAAGTCTAATATAGTTATACTTTGATTAATTAGCAAAAATCTATAGGCTAAATTGGAGTAAAATAGCTTTAAAAAATAGGTGCTTAAAATAACAATACACAAAATCTATGTTATATTGCTACTTTTAGCATCGATTTTATTTTTTTTACAGTTTTATAGTTCTTTTCACTGATTTGTGTCTGTATTTATGACATGAAACATCATAAATGAAACAACAGCATTATCAAACATATAAACTCACTAATAACCAATAAAAGCTCTTACAACTGTTTATGGATCTGTTATGAGGAACATACATGCTCAGTAGTCCTGGTAGTAGTCTTGCCTGCTGTCATGCTAACACAATCCACTAATGGAAACTGGTAAAAATGTAATTAACAATGCATGGAGATGCTACACAACTTCAACATTGTATGATTAGGATGATCCATCATTTAGAGCGTCGTCGTCACCCTTCACAGCACAGAGTCCCTTCACTAAAGGGTGGTGCCTTCTGGGATCATGCATATTCAAAGAGGAACGGACCCTGATGTGACATCCCGTGACCTTACTCAGTCACCTCTTTCTGAACCGTGTCTTTTTTCATTTATAGATCACCTTTTACTAATGACTGGAGAGAGAATCTACTCATCGCTGCAGCCGGTAAGCAGGTCTGCATCGCCTTTTTGTGTGTTTACGTGTTTGTTTGAACTGCTTCAAGTTTGCTAACTGTGTCCAGTAGTGATTGGTGACCACCTAGAGGGAGGGGTCACCGGAGACCCCACTCTCATCCCAGCAGGGGGGTCTCTTCAGGTCTCACCACCATCTGCTACTGTCAATCACACACACTTGTAGGGAATGTGTGCGAACCGTATTTCTTCTGACTTTCACTGGTCCTCGACTCGACTCCCAGTCATGACTGAGGGGAGCGATCTAAATATACCAGCTGACATGTTCTGCCACAACAGGAGGGACCGTGATTTAAGCTGTGAGGTGTTATGGCAGATCCAGCACCCTGGTGAAAAACGCATAATCCCTCAACCAGCTGGCACTGCCCCACTCCGCATGTTTGGTTTATACCTCTGCAACCAGCCGTCAGAGAGTGAAAGTAACATTCGACAGTCCCATCAGCTCCGTCATATGCAGGCATGTGTTTGTGTAAATGTATTCCACAACGCATCAAACACACACTTTTGTCATCCAACACAAATTCATTCTACTTCAGCTGTACAGAAATGAAAAGTTAAAGGTTTTGATGGATGTGCACGTGATGAAATATGTTTATAAAGTTTGTTTTCTTACAAAATAAAAGAATGGAGAATCTGATTTCATCATAAATTAACACGGCATACCTTCACCAAGGCCGAGAAATCTAACACATATCTGTTTATCCTGACTGACCCATGCCCCACCTCTTTTCTAACCTTTAACCTGGACCTTTTTTTTTTAAAGGCCACGCCTTTGTAGGTCACATCCTTCAAAAGAATTGAGACACAGCTCATGACTGTGACTCAGTGTTAGCATGTTCCCAGCTGGTAGCATTAGCGGGGGGGGGGGGCGCTAAAGTAGTTCACCAACTGTCCCTGCAGGTAGTCACTAAGTTTTTATAGTTAAATGATCTGTGTGGGCGTCTGTGCTCTAAATGGACATGGCTTAAACAGGAAGTGGGTTGCCCTTAAACAGGAAGTTGGTCATTTTTGAAGCTGAAATTGATGTGAGTTGATCAAAAGTTGTAATATTCCCACCAAGAAGGTAATGTTTTCACTCCTGTCCATGTGTTGCTGAATAGACACCATTACATTTAGGTGCAGATCTGCATAAATGGACAGATCCAGGGTTTCTTCCTTTAACACTGTGATATAGGGCTTTTTCATTTTTAACATTTTCTTTGGTTGGTATCTATGAGTCAGTGCAAAGTGGTGCAGATCCAAATAAAAACCTGAATCCACCAGATTTAAATGTTTTCTTAGCGAGGAGTCTGTGTCATGGTCCTGATTTCCCTCCCTTTAGATGGTCTAGTGATCTCACCTGTGTCCAGGCCTCACCTGTTCCGGATCTGCCCTCGTTACCCCTCTGTATTTAGTCTGTGTTTTCCCCTCTTTAGTTGCCTCCTCCATGGTTCTGTGAACTTTCCTCTGTGTAAAACATTCTCCAGTGATTTAGAAACTTTGCTTTGATATTACTTATTGTGGACTTGTTGAATATTCTGTTTTGTGGACTTTCGGTTACGTCATCATCCTTTTGACTCTGTTTTCCTGTCGAGTTTGAATTGTTCGGTTTTTAAACCTCTGAACTGCAATTACCTGGCTTTGTTCTGAGTCTGTATTTGTGTCCTCGATGTTATTTTTTGCTGAAACGTGTCAGTCTGCCCTTTCATTATTGTCACAGGGTTATTTGATTTTGAATGAGGTCTGACTGAATTAAAGGGAACTGTTATGCCTACGGCTCTACCGACTTCCATTCTAGTGTTTTATTCATAACATAACTATTCACAGAACAGCCTCATGATTGAGTTTCAGATCAATGGTTTTGATTAAAAAGACTAATAGCAGGTATTTAATATAAACTTGAATTGTAAACTTGTTTTTCCTTCATGATACACATTATTCTCAGATGATACTCTGTGATACTGTGGTAAAAAATACCACATAATTGTGCTACATGCTCCGCCCTACATATTAACGGTAAAGTCCTGTCCTGTATGGGACAAGTTCTAATCATGGTTTTCAAGGGTATCTCAGCTATATGGAAAACTGCCGTTCTGTAGTAACAACATATTTGGCAGGTTAAAAGTCTGAAGATCACATTTGAAAACAAATGAAATCCTGCTGCTTCATGTAACTCATCAGGTAGATTGCTCTCCGTTTTCACTGCCACACAACTGATGATCACTCAGGCTTGTCAGCCATGATGGATTGTCATCTTTAGGACATGCAGAGACGGATTAATAGCTTTGCCATGGATGCCAAACATTGTATGTTTGAGCCTCTGCATTTAATGCTCCTGGTGTAAAACCTGCAGCTGTTGTAATTCACATTATAAGTCATTACAGGAAACTGATGAGAAACGTAACTCCAGATGAAATTGGATTCCGGGTCTCATGCTTTGAAGCATTGCTGCACAAAATGCTGCATTCACTCACATTAACCAGCATTAAGTCACTGAATTGATTACCTCAGTGTTGGAGATGGATTTTTTTCCTCCTGCAAGATCATCAACTCTCTGACTTTGGGCTGAACTGAGGAACCTAAAGAAGGCAGAGATGAGAGACAGAGAGGAAAACATTCAAAAGGAAAGAAAGAAATGGATGACATGACTTTGGTTGCCCCGGTTCTCTCTGACCAATCAGAGGTCTGCAGCGCTTTATCTCCACCCTTTATTGGTGCAACTAGCTTTGAATGTTCTATTGGTAGCTCCACAGCTTTTACAGAAGGAAAAGCTAAAATAAAAGTTTTTTTTCGTGCAACAAACTGACCTGAAACTATCTGTTGGAAACGAGGCTAAAGGGTGGGGAAGTGAGAACAGGTGACGGATGATGCAAGAAGGAGGGATTTGTGAGTAAAGGAGGGCAAGCAGAGGAGAAAGAGCTGCAATCAATAGGAAGGGGGATCAATCTGCTGTCCAGAGAGGAAGACAGATCAGGACAAAGGGAGCATTCATCATGACGCAACACACACACACACACACCTCTGGTTTATCAATGAGGTCAGGTGTGTGTGTCTGTCTCTCACAGCCCTCATCTCTCCTACTTCTACTTGGTGCCATCATTTTGCCTCATCAGCAGCCGTTTCCTCCCGTTTTCCTGACCTGATGACGACCTCCTCCGAATCAAACAGCCACATTCACTAAATAAACACAAACAAGTTCCCCCCAAGCTTTTGACCTCCACCACCCCTTCTTTGGGGCAGTGGCTTGTCCCACCTCTGCAGAGACACTGTCCACTGTCACAACACAGGAGGGTCCTGAGATAACATTTAACAGCAGGGGGCCTGAAGCCCACATCTGTGCCGGGTGTCCTCCTGAGGCTCACTGTGAACAGACAGAGCTCTTCATCAGAGTGGGTGGTCGTGTTTTCGACCGGCCACCAACAAAGGCCGACACAATCACATTTGCATTTTAGGCTTTTTTAAATGATGTTTGTACCCATGAGGGGCTGCAATTAGGTGAGAAATTAAAGCTCAAATTATACTGAAAGTGTGCGCCACAGCCAGGAGGGTCCTCAGGACAGAAGGAGGCGCGAGGAGCAGAGGAACCTTATCATAGATCTAAGAACCTCCTCTTCATTGTATCTGCAACACAAAAGCATTGTAGCTCCTGGTACTCAGTTTTGAGAGACTGTTTTAACTGCAGAGGAGGTTCTCTCCCACCTACAGAGGAACCTGTAGTGATGTAAGTGTCACGTGATTGGTTGAACACATGAGCCAATAAAGATTCTGTGCAAAACAGTAAACAACACCTTAAAAATGAAATGAAACAGACAAATTTCTGCCAAATTGTTGTGTGTTGCACAGAAGTGATGTTCAAACAGAAAAAAGGTTGTTGGAGGTTTTCAGCCTGCAGATCTGATTGGTCCGAAAGCTGCTGATGTCATCAATTACAGAACCGTTACAGGATGGATTCAGACATGAGACCAAAGAAGCACATTTCAGTCAGACAAACTCACAAGTTTGAAATGTTTATTATCGCAACAGCAGAACTATTGCTTCATAGTTTGGGTTTTGCGTTGAGGCTCCGACCTTAATCACTCCCCACAGATATGTTTACATAGAGGCATTGGGGAGTGATGGATGTGAGGGACGACCAAAGGAACAATCCATTAGATTTTGGTGGTGATCCAGTCACAGAGAACATCTAGAAAGAACCTGTTTCCATAAATTAACCTCGTTTGGCCGCCTCCCACCGTCTGACGGCATTTCCTCCCATCGTAGTCACAGCCAAAGGCTAATTATAGCAGCTAGCACTGAGCCTTCCTCCTCCTCCTCCTCCTCCCACTTCCTTATCTCATGTTTGGTTGTCAGAACGAAACAATAAAACACAACTTCATTGCTTTCATGATAATTAAGCAGAGAAACGTGTCATTAATCTTTGCTGCAGGCTTTATTGAGTCATTTAAATCGTCACTGAATTGCTTCCGACAGTTTTCATTAGAGACTTTGTGTGTTTTCTGCTGTGGATGTAGGAAATGTATCTGGCACACATTGAATGTTTATCCCACCATTGATACTATTTAAAGATGCTGTTTGAATGTTTGGCAAAACTGCAATAAAGTCTCTGCAATAAAGACGAGTGTGAAGGTTTTACATGACTCATAATGGGGCGGGGATAAAAGTGACACACAGGAAATTTTGTTTCAGGTCACCAGAGAGGTTGACGTCATCATCATTCACTTGAAAATGAGTGAGGGAGTCACTCGATTGTGGCGGACAGAGCAGACGGAAAAATGAAATTGACATTATTCAGAAGGGGTCTAGCAGCACATAGCTCTAAAATGTGATCAGGACAAACTATAAAAATAGAACAAATACTGGATGAGAATCTTCACTAAAAGACATAAAAGTTGCTCTGATGACCTCCTTCTATTGGAGTAACTAATAGAACCTGATAGATTCACCTGCTCCACACATCGTACAAAGAAAATCAGGTTTCCTTAAACTAGCTGGAACCAGCATTATGTAGAGCTAATAATGCTGCATTCCATTTACCTCAGAAGCTGGGAGTGACGTCACTCCTCCAGCCAGTTTAACCAGTATCAGCAAAACCAGTTGCATCACACTAAAGTCTGCACACGCAAACACTGTAAGGATGTCAACAATCTGATGTTGGAAATTCAACCTCAGGGCGACGTTGCTATTTAAAATTTCCCAGGCAGAATATCTCCACCTCTGCTGCATCTATTTGGACTATTTCTGATTTCTGTCAGGTCCCAGTTGAGAAACAACCATAAGAATTGTTGATGTGTTCATGAATGTGGGCTTTATGAAGCCAAACACAGGGAGAGGTTCGCTGTGGAATTAGCAGCAACACAGCATCAGGATGAGCTGTGACAGGCCGACATGATGTCTGGACCTGCAGCTCTATGGGCGTCGTCAGTAGTCCTGATTGGACTGTAAACAGACCTGAGATCTGCTTATAAAACTGTGTACTGTTGTTAACCTTTATCTTGTTTAACATGTTTTAATAAAGGATGGAAAATGTTCAGTTGCCACAGCAACATTCAGTTCTTGAAGTTCCTTCTTTGTTTTTGAAACAAAACGTTCTGCCTCCACATCACACAACAGATGTGGTCGACATACGAGGTAAATCATGTAATCATGTAATTATAAAATACAAATATCTGCATGCATTAGAAATAAATCTGTCTTTATATCAGCCGTATTAACCATATAGGAATTTTTATCATTATATATATATTATTGAGGTATTACCTCATTCATCCTCATTCATTACATCATATCTCACATTGTATTATTATGGCAGGTCAAAGGTCAGATTATTCTCTTCCTCTCCCAGTGTGTTTATCTCTCCATCACTGGCTGCCCACCAATCCCAGTCCCTCTCCCTCCTCCTCTCACTGGTCTGTTCATATATGTTTCCTCTTTCCTCACCCCTCCCTCTTCTCTCCGTCCCTCTCTCACCCGTGCTAAATAAGGTTTCTACCAGCAGAACATGCAGGAGGTGCTTATTTGTGCAGGAGGGTGAGGGTGAAGCAAACACAAACACCTAAATCCTGCTGTTAACATTCATTTTTCAACACACTGAGGTAAGAGGTGGACATGACGACACATGCACAACACAAACACACACATGAGCCAGGCTGTGCAGCATCTTCCCAGCTATTGTTGTGCCGTCTGTCATCTTTTGTTTACGACTCTATTTAGTGACCTGCGGTGGGAAGAAAACAAAAGACAGAGAAGGAAAGTCGCTGTTGTCATCTTCGGCCGCCGCGGTCATCCTTTGGTCATCGTGTTATTTTCATTACTGGACTTTGGCCAAACTGGCCAGTCAGAGACGGTGGACACACACAGACACACACACACACACACATGTGCAAGACGTGGGGGGGGCTCCCTGTCCAAAACAATAGACATAAATATAGCAGCCTCTGGGAAAAAGAATACAAATGCCGTGTCCATCCCTGAGCAGAGGAGCGACGCCCAGTCCTGCGTTTCCTGTTCTCTGAACCTCATGCAGAGAGGTGCACGGTGGGAGAATGGACCCCCCCCACCATCTTTACTCCTCAAGACATGAGATCTCGACTTACCTTCAGTCCAGAGAGTCACATGACGTCCCTCCTCCTTTTTACCACGAACATAACTATTTAATTACTCAAAGGGCAAAGAAGAATTTTCAGGCCTGTGTGTGTGTGTGTGTGTGTGTGTGTGTGTGTGTGTGTGTGTGTGTGTGTGTGTGTGTGTGTGTGTGTGTGTGTGTGTGTGTGTGTGTGTGTCTGTGTCTGTGTGTGTGTCTGTGTACCTTTGGACTCTCCACTAATCTACAGCCTGCAGACAGCCCAGGGCTACCTTGACTTGTTTTCACACATGTATTTCAGGGCTTTAGGGAAACTTCTGGGTGTTAAACTTCAGCTGAAATATTAACTGACACGTTTCTTAAAGGTAATAAGTCGGTTTAGGAGCAAAACAAGGCCTCAGTTCAGGCTTTAATGTCTGCAGTTTGGGCCAAAAGGCCTGTGGTCAGGACCTCACAATGTTTACCAGCTGGCTGTAACATTTACATCTTGGGTCTAATGGTGATAAAAAAGGATGTTGGTTTTATTATTTATTTAATTAGTTCCTTTGGAAAAAATCACCACTTTTCTATAACATGTTTTCATGCTGAGTATTTTTCTATACAGTGTGTTTCTATGTGACTGCATTAATGACTTTTGTGTGTACTGAAACAAAGACACTCACTAACAAAGATGCTGCTGCTAACAACGTTTTAAATTCCTTATTTTAATTTGAAAACAATAAATAATAATAATAACAATAAATGCATTTTAAAATATTTCTCATTAGATCTGCAGATGTGTTCAAATAATAATTATCTGCAGTATTTTGCTTTTTCCTCCAGGAGCCACAGCAACACCAGAAAATGTAACCGTCTGTTTCCCAAGAAACAAATACACAAAGTTCTCACAGCCAGAGGCTACCTCTGTGGCACAAACTGTCTCAGGAAATCAGCAGAATAAGAAGCAGCCCCTCTCATGAGTATTTACAAGGACACAGGGATGCAGCGGGGGGGGGAGGTGAGTTGGCAGCCGTACAGGCGGATCTGTGGGGGTGGCAATGGCCCCTGTGGGCTGTAACCTTTACTTAAACAGGTCACAGGTTCAAAGCCCAGGTGGAGCTGAAGACACATATCAGCAGACATGTGCAGCCAGAGGACAGACACATCCAACACACAGAGTAACACACAGAGTAACACACACAGAGTGACACACACAGAGTGACACACACAGAGTAACACACACAGAGTAACACACACAGAGTGACACACACAGAGTAACACACACAGAGTAACACACACAGAGTAACACATAGAGTAACACACAGAGTAACACACAGAGTAACACACAGAGTAACACACAGAGTGACACACACAGAGTGACACACACAGAGTAACACACACAGAGTAACACACACAGAGTAACACATAGAGTAACACACACAGAGTAACACATAGAGTAACACACACAGAGTAACACATAGAGTAACACACACAGAGTAACACACACAGAGTAACACACACAGAGTAACACATAGAGTAACACACACAGAGTAACACATAGAGTAACACACACAGAGTAACACACACAGAGTAACACACACAGAGTAACACACACAGAGTAACACACACAGAGTAACACACACAGAGTAACACATAGAGTAACACACACAGAGTAACACACACAGAGTAACACACACAGAGTAACACATAGAGTAACACACAGAGTAACACACAGAGTAACACACAGAGTAACACACAGAGTGACACACACAGAGTGACACACACAGAGTGACACACACAGAGTAACACACACAGAGTAACACACACAGAGTAACACATAGAGTAACACACACAGAGTAACACATAGAGTAACACACAGAGTAACACACAGAGTAACACACAGAGTAACACACAGAGTGACACACACAGAGTGACACACACAGAGTAACACACACAGAGTAACACACACAGAGTGACACACACAGAGTAACACACACAGAGTAACACATAGAGTAACACACAGAGTAACACACAGAGTAACACACAGAGTAACACACATCAATGACACATCCAACACACAGAGTAACACACACAGAGTAACACACACAGAGTAACACACAGAGTAACACACACAGAGTAACACACACAGAGTAACACACACAGAGTAACACACAGAGTGACACACACAGAGTAACACACACAGAGTAACACACACAGAGTGACACACACAGAGTAACACACACAGAGTAACACATAGAGTAACACACAGAGTAACACACACAGAGTAACACACACAGAGTGACACACACAGAGTAACACACACAGAGTGACACACACAGAGTGACACACACAGAGTAACACACAGAGTAACACACACAGAGTAACACACACAGAGTAACACACACAGAGTGACACACACAGAGTAACACACACAGAGTGACACACACAGAGTAACACACACAGAGTGACACACACAGAGTGACACACACAGAGTAACACACAGAGTAACACATAGAGTAACACACACAGAGTAAAACACACAGAGTAACACACACAGAGTAACACACAGAGTAACACACAGAGTAACACATAGAGTAACACACACAGAGTAACACACAGAGTAACACACACAGAGTAACACACAGAGTAACACATAGAGTAACACACACAGAGTAAAACACACAGAGTAACACACACAGAGTAACACACAGAGTAACACACAGAGTAACACATAGAGTAACACACACAGAGTAACACACAGAGTAACACACAGAGTAACACACAGAGTAACACACAGAGTAACACATAGAGTAACACACACAGAGTAACACACAGAGTAACACACACAGAGTAACACACAGAGTAACACACACAGAGTAACACACACAGAGTAACACACAGAGTAACACACACAGAGTAACACACACAGAGTAACACACAGAGTAACACATAGAGTAACACACACAGAGTAACACACACAGAGTAACACACACAGAGTAACACACAGAGTAACACACAGAGTAACACATAGAGTAACACACACAGAGTAACACACAGAGTAACACACACAGAGTAACACACAGAGTAACACACAGAGTAACACACACAGAGTAACACACACAGAGTAACACACAGAGTAACACACACAGAGTAACACACATCATTTGGCTTTGTTGTGTCTGAGAACAACATATGATGTAAGATTTATTCTGGATTTAGATTTTGTTGGAATTAATGTCAGATTAAGGACCCACTGATTTCATTAAACAGTGAAGCAAACATCCACCTGTTGATATCAGTTACATTCTTCAAACAAATTTAATTTATTATTGATCATGTGACTTCCTGTATACCAACCATGTGCCTTCCTGTAAAGCCACCATGTGACGTTTTAAAAGCCATAATGTGACTTCCTAACTTCTCTGTGGAACCAATGAGGCTCAGCAAAGCAAAACATTTCAGGAGGGTTTGAAGCAATCAATCAAAGAAGCATCAAGATATATAACCTCCTCTTAGTTTACAAGTAGGCAAAAGTTTCTGTTCTTACGTGAGTTTATTTTCATTTGTGTTTTTTGTTTTAGCTGAAGTGTTACATTGTCAGAATGCTTTTTCCGAGCCTTCTCTATTTATGATCTTGTTTACCGTTGTTGTCTGTTTGCGTGGTTGGAATAGCGTGTCAGAGTGTGTACCTTTGCCAAGTCAGTTACTGGTGTGAGACACCTGAGGAGACTTAACGTTGTGTGTCTGTCAGAGGAAGATCATTGTGGTCTAAATTAGTCCCTTTGTTGGCTGAGGAGGAAGTCGTATTGTGGCGGAGGGCGCTGAGAAAAGAGTGAAGTCATGAGGAGGAGGAATGACCTTGGAGACTATCACACACTCAGGTTCCCACCAGCCCACACACAGCAGGACAGACACACACACACACACACACACACACACACACACACACACACACTGTCAGGTTCCCATAGAAACACATGTCCAGTGACATCTTTCTAGCCTTAAAAACTTTACATGGGCACATTTATTTGGAATAGTTGTGAATTTGACCTCCAACACTTTCTATACCCAGAAATCTGTGGGGGTTAAACCCAGCGAGGTCTGAGGATGTGCTGGTGTGTTTTCACTGTGTTTCATTTAATAATGTTGTGATAACATGACGTAGAAATGTGGTTTGAACGCTGGTGGAATCTGTAGAATCTCCTCTTCCATGTCCAAAGACTGTCTGACCTATAAGACGCCAAGAAGAGAGCTCAAATCTCTCCCTAAAATGTAGACTGACAACACCTCTACTCAAAAAACAATGGTAGAATTTTTAATTTTAGATATTTATTATCCATTTATCTGCTTTTATTCAAATATTATAATTCTTATGTGAACCTAAGGCTTTGGTAAACTAATTTTAAGCAACATAACAGTTTGTCCACAGCACTAAAGGTGTTTCCACAGAGAATTTCCAAAAATTGGAATTAAAATGTGACATGCTGAATAAACATGAGCCCCTTTCTAAAGAAAATTGAGATTATGCTGTAAATTATGATATAAAACTCTTGGGTTTTATGCAAGTACTTTAAAAAGGAGAGTTTAAGTTAAGTTATTAAGTTATTCTTTGAATAAATGTGGTCTTATTTAGAAAAAAAAGAGTAAAATGAGAGTTGAAACCATGATTCAGCATTCCTATTATTAGCTGAGTAATAATTATCATTTATTATGAGTCATGACATGTGAGTATTTATGAGTAGCTGGTGGTCTGTCATACCATGACTATGGTGGAGTTTTATAAACCATTTCATGGCTCCAGATTGATCTAGAATGTCTCTCAGTAGAAAGATTTGTGGAAATCAGTCCAGTAGTTTTTCAGTAATTAGGGAAAATTCTTAATAATATATATCTTTATCTGTAACCACACCAACATGAGCAGGTTTCATCTTTCCTGATCTATGCCCCATCCTGTGTGGGACTGTCTGCAGAGTATGTCTTATTCACTGCCTAAAGATATGAGTTCCTGATTTTATTCAGCCGATGAATCCTAAGTGTTGCAGTGTGGTTTTGGTTAGAGCTCAGTAACAGAGAGAGGGGGAGAGTAGGGGTGATTCAGGGAGTGTCAGGGAGACAGAGCTAATCATCCCAGGTGTTTTGTGTTGAACTGATCGCTCTCTCTCTCTCTCTCCCCCCTCTCATATAGCTGGATATTGTGTTCTGGACCTGGACATTATCTGCCTGCATCAGGCAGGTCTGGGAAGCTGGAACTTGTGTGATTTTTTTGTTAGCTGAAAAGCTGGTGTTTAATTTTTACGTCTATTGTGAGTGTTAAAAATAAAGACGGTTGCCTGGTAGACATCATGGCTGTGCTTCACTGAAGAAGCAACAAGTGGTAACAGAGAGCCTCAAACCTCCAACCTTATCAGCAGGATTACACAGACGGTATTGGATGGATCTCCATTAAACATAGTAGAAGGATGGGGCGTGGGCCGGGAAAGAACCAAATCCATTTTGGTGCAGATCCAGATAAACGGATCCACAAATTTGCATCTACTTTCTTTAACATTGCAAGACAGGGCGACATTTTCCTAATTATGCAAAAACGACTGAACCGATTACATCCCGTGTCGGATGGTTCCGCCTTGGTGGAGCTTTCTCCACAAGGACTACAAAGTTTAGACCCTCTTTGCTTGAGCACGTTTGTACTTCGCCTCTGAGCGTCTCTGATGATTAGATTTTCTTCTTCCATCTATGTGAACAGGCTCACCTTGTAGCAGAGGAGCTGCTGACTTAAACCTAAGTCCCTTCAACGCAACGTTCAATCTGTCATTTTACCCCAGAAGTTAACTCCAAAATAATCTCAACAGTTACAACTGCACCTGAACACTCAGAGGAATCTGTCACCATCCCCTCTTCTCAGGTATGTGTGTGTGTGACGTAGGAAGGAAGTGTGTATGTTCACATCCAGGACGTTGTCAGGGTATATCTGTCTCCCATGGCGATGGACCTGTCACCATTTCCTCATCGACTCCGCCTCCCCCACCATGTTAGCAGCTTTGGAGAGCAGCCCCTTGCTGCGATGTCACCATCTGTGATGCATTTATCTGTTAGTGCACACACACACACACACACACACACACACACACACACACACACACTCACTCACACTCACACACACACACACACACACACTCACACTCACACACACACACACACACACACACACACACACACACACACACTCACACACACACAGCTGAAGGGATTTCAGTGCAAAGAACAACTATCACAGAATCTTTGAGGACTTTAATCTGAAAGTTTACCTGATTCTTTAGTCTGTCTTTATTACTTTGGTCCTGTTTACACGACAGTTTTGCAAACAATGGAAACTTTTTCATTATGTTTTGAAAACATTCTGCATTCATACGACAGCTTTGTTAAAATGATCCTTGCGCACACAGAGCCATAAAGCCGACTGAAAAGAAAAGGCTCATTTATGCTCCCTCTATAAATGGGCTTTAACTGGGGAGAGATAACAACGTTGGGGAGCTTTTTATCATCCGATTATCCTCCTTATCGTCCGATTAGAGGACGAGATCTAACCACCGTGTGACAGGGAAGGTGTTTTTCTGCGATGTTAGTCCATTCTGTACTAAACTCTGCTCAGTGAATATGTTCCACATCACATTATACGCCGATGCTGCTGTGTTTCATGTCATGCCTCTTTTGCTCGTTGCCGTTGTTGTTGGCGTTGTTCTGCAGTGTAAACAAACAAATGGCGTCATAGAGAAGGGTCTGTTGTGGCCACATGATAGTCTGCCATTTTTGTTGTTGTTGTTGTTGTTATGTCGTCAGGTATGGCTCTACGTTTCCAGCCTTAACAGCAGGGGGGTTGTGTCGTCACAGTTCACAAGGCTCCATCAACACCGTTACCATGTGAACAAAAGGCCAAACTGCAAATGGGGATAGTGACAATTTTTATGTTGTTTTCAATGTGAGCATTAGTTTTAAATCTGTATCACACTGTATTGTGTTTGGACCCCAGGAAGATTAGTGGTCATTAAACTGGCAGCTAATAAAACAATAAACAAAAACTAAAGGTTACCTTATTATGTTAAGATCATTGTAGAAGTTCAGGTTTTTCCTCCTCTTCTCTGCGTAGAACTCAGATGAATTACATAATAAAGTCATGCTGACAAAAACCACACACATAAGTTGTAATTAGCGACATAGAGGTGATGAGGAGGAGGAGGAGGAGGAGGAGGAGGAATTCACACGGCGCTGGTCTGACAGCTTTATCAGTTCCACTGTGGTGAGGACAGATGGCTCCACCATCTCTCTGGACTGTAAACACACAGACACACACACACACACACACACACACACACACAGAGCTTGGCGAGGCACACGGGGAGGACAAATATGCACGTATCAGTTACAGTTAAATCAAGCTTCTACAAATACAGTCGACTGTTTGTGATTGTGTCCATGAGAAGCACATGTTCTGATGGGAACACTGGTCAACACAAACCAGTGAAGGTGGAACACAATAATGCAAACAAACATGTCTGCAGAGATTAAACTGGAGATTGTTAGACTCTGTGATGTGTAACTTTATTTATAAGTTACTCACACACAATATTAGTTCAATAATTTATTGCATTGTCATCTAAAGAACTGAGGCACATGATGCATAATTCATTCTTATAAGATCCCATTTTTTAAAGACACCTTTCACTTTAATAATAGATCAAATTTAAGATCGCATCACTGTGACATCATTACTGTCTGTGACATCATTGCTGTTTGGGCGTGTCTGTTAGCAGAAAGGTTCTTAATGACATTTTGTAGAGGCGGCCTTTTGGATGGGAAAGAGGTGACTGGAATTTTGATATAGCCTCAATGCTAAAAGAGTTAGCATGCACCCCATCTGAGTAAGTAGCATGAGTCTGAATGTGTGTTGTATTCAAAGAGGAAACCATAACCATGTTTGACTCTCTGATCTAATTACCTCCACTGAGGAGGGCATGTTTTTGCTGGCGTTGGTTTATCTGTCTGCACGGCCCACAGAGCAGTCCATTAGATTTTGGTGGTGATCCAGATCATCATCATCTGCATCCAGATTCTTTCACCAGGATTCTTTACCGTTGCAGGACAGGGACCAGTGCAAGATTTGGCTCCTAACTTCCTGGATAACGTCTACAATGATTGGGCAATAATGATACGATGACATCACCATGAGATCAAGCACACATCAGAGTCTGATCTGGATCCAAGTCATATTCCTAATGACTAATAATAATGATACCAATGTGATCCAGATTCTAGGGGCAGGTTTTCATGGTCCAGGATCTCATGATGAGGGTCAGCCTATCAGGGGACTGTTGCTTTTAGGTGCTGTCTAATTTCAGTGATGACTAATGAATGTTTATTTTATTATTTTATATGATTATTTTAAAAGTGGCTGATGCACTAAAACCCTTGTATCTCTGTAATATATTGACATGATAATTTTTCTATATGATTATTATTATTATTATTTATTTAATCAGCCAGAATGATTCCACTTCCTTGAAAGTGGAATCCTAGTCCAAGAAAGCTGTTCTTCTCTTTTTCCCGAGGAGCTCTGGAAATGTTTCAGCCTCCATCAGATTTCTGCCTGTTCTGTTCATTCACACGATTGAATAACATCACAGATGCAAGAAATACTCGACTCCTGATGCTTTTCCTCCGAATGCAGAGGAAACAAACCCTGACGCCGCTCGCTTGATCCGTGGCACAGCTGTTAAACGACTATTTTGATATGGAAATCACCTTCCCCTGAATATACAGCAGGGATCTCCAGATAGCAACCTTAGCCTTTCCGTGACTTTGCTTTGTGGATATCAGGAACTCAATCAGCATCAAAGGACAGCGGCACCTCGACACAATCAATCACAGATGGTCTCTGAGCCTCTCAGCTGTTTGAGAAATGTTGAAGTAATTAACAATTAGCAGTTCAAAGAGGAGGCGATGGGCCAGAGCAGACCAACCTGAACTTGTGTACTTGCAGAGTGAGTGACAGCGAGCACTGGTGTGTGTTTCAACACCCTTTTCAAAAGCTCAACACTCAACTGAAGTGTGAGTCCACCAGTCGCTATTGTGTGATTCTCTGTTGACCTTTAGAACAACTTCAAATGTCACATATATTAACCTAATACACATTAATGCTCTTTTTCAGCCCGCCTTAACAGACTTTAACAAGGTGTAATAGATTAACCTTTAGTTTATATACATCATAAAAAGGTTTAACTCGTAAAATAAAATGTATATCTATCAATCAGTCAGTCAGAATTTATTTATTTATTACCTTTCATGCAGGTAAAATGTCACAAAGTGCTCCAGACAATAGAAACAATGGTGAAAAAAATTAATTAAGTTCAATTAAAAAGCCATTTTATAAAGTTAGGACTTTGCTTTTAATGAATGAAGTACATAAATAAATAAATACATTTTAATTTAAAATTTAGAATAAAATATCTTGAGTTTGCTCTTAAAAATATCAAAATTCTCTGCTGCCATCAGGTCTTCAGGAAACGATGGGTTTTATTCTGACTCTATAGATAATTAAGATGTATTTACATATAAAGTTTGCTTATAAGAGGCTATAATACAATAAATAATTACATGTTGTACATGTTGCTAACTTGTTGTACTGATTGGTGATTTTAAGTGAAACACTGTTATCATCATCTTAAACTTTTTATATCTGTTTAGTAAACAACAGCAAAATTCACAGATATACGTATATTATTTAAATATTGGGGGGAACATGTTGCAATTTTTCTCTTGGTCATGGAGAGAAAATATTATTGACATTATTAATAACATTTTTTTAAAGTAAAATATTTTTCAGTTAAAAAAAAAGGTTTAACCCCCTCCTCCCCGCTTCAATAATTTTTATACAGTCCTTAGTTCACCACTCTATTTGCTGATTTTGTTCTGCACACTCTGCTCTGATGTTCAAGCTCTTACTGTACCTTATTATGTATAATGTATAATAATATAATTATATGTTTGATATAATAATAATCATGTATAATGATGTATAATGTATAATAATATAATTATATATATATATATAATAATCATGTTTAATAATATAATTATATATATGATAATAATAATGTATAATAATATAATTGAATATTTATAATATAATAATATATTTGATATAATAATAATCATGTTTAATAATATAATAATATATTTGATATAATAATAATCATGTATAATGATGTATAATGCCAAACTGTTTGCCTTTTAATAAAAGGAATTTAAACCCCTTGTTCTTCAGACATTAGCTCCCTACAGCGACCTCTGAAGTTTCACATCAGAGCCAATTTATCATTCAAAGATTGGAGACATTTGCCCTCATGCTCTATCGATGGAAGACTTGCTAATTTGATACATTAGAAGGTCCTATTGTTCTGGTTGTAATCCTATTTCCCCCTTTAAATTATTACTGGCAATTTCCCTTTCCTGCTGCACAGACCTAATGCTGATGACTTAATTGTTTTCTTACTGGTTTCAAACTGCCCACCATGATCTTCCCCTGGGAACCCACTGTGTCTACCATTAGCCTGAGGGCATGGAATCCGGTGACTGTTTGTGTGTGTGTGTGTGAGTGTGAGTGTGTGTGTGTGTGTGTGTGTGTGTGTGTGTGTGTGTGAGTGTGAGTGTGTGTGTGTGTGAGTGTGAGTGTGTGTGTGTGTGTGTGTGTGTGTGAGAGAGACTGTCGACAACTAAATGTCTCCACCTGTGCACAAAAAGTGAGTGTGAATGAGGCAATGTGTGTGTGCACGAGCTGCTCATGCACGTCTCCCGACATGAGTGGCAGGCGAGTTGAAGCCCACTTTGTAGTGATGTGTGGGAAGCCAGCTGAGGGGGGTTTCCTCGCTGTTTTCTTAACGCCAGCGATTACCAGCTGCGGAAATGCTAATGGCTGTTTTGATAGCCGTGGACCCGCGGCTAAAGCATTTGTTTTACTCTGTAATCCATGTCTGGCCTGCAGCGCCCCGAGCCTGTTGATTTTAAATTATGAAGGGATATTGCTGCCTCTGCAAAAGGTCCTCACGAATCACCAAAACTCCCCCCCATTCCTCTCAAAGTGCTGAGTGATTTGAATTAGGAAACTTAACTAGCAGCTTTGGCTTCGCAGCAGCACCTGATTTATGTATGAGGTGATACTCTTACACTTCAGGGAGCCTGTCTGTTTTCACCATCACTGATAAATGTGCTGTATTATATTCACAACTTTAAATGGAAAACATGTTGTGGTTGGGTCAGGGTATCCCCCACTATGCTAATGTCAAATCCCTCTTCAGACCAAAGGTTGCTAAGTTGCTAAGTTGAATTTAATGCAACTGGTGCTACTTTTTTAGTACCTCCACCCTTGTGGTTCCAAGTGAGCCGAGCAGGAACTAAAACGTCACGTGAAACGTTACAGACCACTGATTGGTCGATGCCTGGCAGGCACAGAGTCTCCTGCACAGCACTAATCAATGGCCAACACACGCAAAACAGCCAAGCTACTTTAGGGACCGTAACTTTTTTTTTATTGCAGCTGCTAAATTGAGGAGGTTCAGATCACAAGAGGTGGATGAGAGGTGTGTGTGTGTCTCGTTGAAGACTACGCCATGGCAGTTTCACATGGCGTCCACATACTGTGAGGAGGTACATCCCATATTGGAACACCACCTGCAGAAAAGTACCCGATACCAAGAGTCCAGTCCAGTCGAGTAGAGCCGGTTCTACGCAGTGGAAATGCGGCTAAAGACGGCCTGTCTGCTTTTAAATTAGGCGAGAAGAAGGTTCCGGATAGGTTCCAGCGGTTAGTGCACAGGCCACCGCTAAAAAAAAGATGTTTGTTTTGGCCCACGGTGATGTTTACACATCTATCAGTTCCTCTGGCAAGATTGCAATGGTGTGATAATGAGAATGCAGACTGTGGTTGTGGCGGCTGCCATCAGCGACATAATGTGCAACTGCAAACGATAATTTACAAGCATGTATGTGTTCAGTTTTGTTTCCGAAAATGGGAGGCTGGTGTGTGTTACTGTGCACAAACACTCTGATGAGGGAGTGCTTCTGTAGATCCTCTCAGTCTCACTATTCTCTCAGTGTGTGTGCTATCCATGCTAAAACCAGGCTTAGCCAGCTCTGGACTCCTGGGAGCATCTCAAGGGTCGGCTCCATCTCCGGACCCTCAAAGGCCTAAAAAAAAAACACACAAAAAAAAACTGTCATCCATTTTCTCCTGTGGGTCCAGATGTTAGCATTTAAGAAAAATGACTTATTTTCTGTCTTGTCATTTTCTATAAGCAGGTCACAAAGTCTCATTCATCACTTAATTTTAACCTTCTCCTCAGAAATCATCCCATAACATCATTACTTTGAGTTAATTAAACATTAGAGCAAAGTGTTCACATTACAGTTAAATACCATTAAGATAACTTTAATTAGGACAAGGAGACATTTTTTTCTGAAACCTCAACCTCAAATAAAAATGTCAAAAAAACAATTTCCTGAACTTTGTCGGTTAATAATTCTAATAACTTTCCCATTTGCTATTAATTATTTAATATGTGCACGCTAAATCAATAAGACAGTGACCCCACAGCCTCACATGTGCTCTTATAGCTAGTTATGTTAGCTTGCAGCTCACTGAGGAAGCAGATTTCTGTGAAGCTACAATGGATGTTTCAGTGGGGCTAATTTATGTTGTTAGAGTTCAGCTCAGAGTCACTCATTTGATTGAAGATTTAAAACTTTTATTAATCTCACAGCAGAGAAATTCATGGTGTCACAGCAGCAAATAGGATTGCACGACAGCAAAACCAGACAAGCAGCAGAACCTGAACTGTTAGCGGCAGACCACTCAATAGGTCCTCAGGAGTCCTCAGGAATACCTCCTCCACTCCAAAAGACTTGAGTCTCCTCAGAGAGTCTGCTCTGTCTAGTCCTGTTTGTTATCCAGGTGAACATCGAGGTACTTGTAAGATTTCACCATCTCGATGGATATTCTCAAGATGTTCACTGGTAAAGGAGGACTGTTATTATGGAACTCCACCACCAGTCTTTGGTGATCCCTGCGCTGATCTGAAGGCGGTTCCTCGGGCACCAGTTCACCAGGCCTTGGGTCAGTTCTCTGTACTACCTGTCATCCACATCCGGGATGACTTCGACCACTGCAGAGTCGTCAGGGAGGTTTTTGCTGTTGGCAGACGGCTGAGCTGCATAAGGAGTCTGAGGAAAGGAGCCAGAACCTCCACAGACCAGCATCTCAGACGTCAGACGTCCCAAAAAAACCCTAAAGGTTTGAACAGAGCAGCAGACTGAAAATGCTGCTCAGGCTAAACCCCAGAGTCGGAGCATCGAGCCGTAGCTGAGGTCACACAAAAACCCAGCAAAATTAACACACTTTCCAAATCAACCCTGTCATTAAAAATACATCCAAACTCACCATTTATGGTTTCAGAGGAGTTCAGTCTGATGGTTGTTGTTGAAAACTTGTTTCCCAACACACCCAGCTGCTTGAAAATAAATCCATACATCATACAGTCTCCCAGTTTACTGACCTAACAACCATAATTGGTAGAATACTGGACAGGAGTCAGAGCTGGATAAACATCTGCTGCTGCTTTGAGGCTCTTCTGGTTGCACTGGTTGAAGGGCTGAAGGGTTGAAGGGCCGGCCAGGGCTGCACGTGTTTGATTGGTGTTAAGATGTCCTCTTTGGCTGGACTGAAATTTAAATAACTCTGTTTTACGTTTTCCCTTAATGACCGAAAAAGGGGATGAAGTGAGTGACTTAAGTGGGACAAGGACGTAAAGTGGAATAAGGGGCCCCATTGGCCCCCCTTCTTCCAGCACTCTTGCTTGGATGAGAATCATTACCATCAGTCCCATGATCCCAGTCTGTGTGCTTCTTGTCCTTGTTCACACAGCATTCCTCTGTTCTTAAGTCAACTGATGCAAAGCTTGATCAAGCTATGACTTTTGGTTTTTTTGTGTGTGTGTGAATCGGTTCCATTAACTGCCTGCATGCTTCGCACCGTAAGGGAGTGATTTGGTCATTAGGTGGGGGGGGGGTCGTTAGAGGACGGTCTAATGGGCTGCGGCTGGGAGTGGTGTTGTGTGGAGTCCCAGGCTCTGGCAGCGTATCGGTAATGATACGTCAGTCTGCTCGCTGAAAGGTCACAGCGTTAACACCGCCCGGTGAGGAGTGACAAAGTGGAGTTAATGTGGCGTTCAGGGTACACGACTCCAGCAAAGTAAACAGACGTACGTGAACATGTGAGAGTGTGAGAGGCCAAAAACAGAGAGGCTGAGAGACGGAATATTGGGGAGGGAAAGGGAGTGAATGAAAACCAGGGAGTGTGATTAAAGGAAAATAACAACTTTAACTCTCAGCTCTGCTGTTGTGCATCATTCGAAAGAATAATGTCATCCTAAAGTAGAAACATTCAGTTTTCTGTCTGACCAACATTTCTCCAGTTTGAATCTCACTCTTTATGTGAGTAGTTTGAATGTGAGATGATCAGATGTGGAGTCGACCGCCGTTAACATAGGTTCTCATAAGATCTGTGGAATAACATTTACTACTTTTACATGCACACAATAGACCGTAGTGAGACACACTGATCAGAAAACTAGACTGTAGTGAAGATGTGTCAGTCATCAAATCTACCCACAACCTTGATTTGTAACCATGACTCAAATTGTTCTTGTATCTTGTCTTCTGAAGTCTGTTTTTGCAAAAGACGTACAACAGCTTGGAGGAAGCAACGACACGGATTCACCCATCTGCATGAACACAAGGTAGAAAGGCAGGATGGGGCTGTGATCGTTGATGACGTATTATGCATGTCGCCCAAACCAGAAGACTTAATAAGCAGCCTGTAGCAGTTAGCAGCTAGTAGCATTTGCAGCCTACTCAAAGAAGAAGAAGAAAATCGACCAAAATGTCTTCAAATTGGGGAGACAGGACAACGTTCTGGAGCTTCTTATCATCCAATCAGAGGATGAGAAATGAAATGAAATGACTGCAGAAAGCTCATTCGAACCCATTTATATTTGAACCCAGTTATATTTGAACCCAGTTATATGAAGCTGGGATGTTGGTCACGTATTTAGTGCAGTGAGTTTAACCCTCTGAGGTAAATGTCTGTGTGGGATCATTTAACATCTTTGTGATGAAATGGTGTAGAAATGTGGTTTAACTAGTGCTGCTATCTGCAGACTCAGCAGATAAAATGTCAGATATAAATGGGGAACAGTCCCTTTTAAAAATAAACATGCAAACCAGTTTTAATCCTGTATCTTAAAAAAAAAAAAGTTGCTGCAGTGTTTTTTCTGATTCAAAGAGTTTCTTCGTTTGTTTCTGCTCCAGATCTCTTTTCATCCACAACAGCATTAAGTGCACTTTTCAGAACATTTGTTCTTCAGTGAGCAGCTGATCAGATCTGTCATTACATCCAGATAACGGCTGCATTAGCTCATCCTCTCCTTGTAGTTCAATTCTATGTTGTTTTTCATTAACTTTTAAAAGCATCTTCTCTGGCAGCCTTGTCCACAACTGAGGGGGAGGTTGCACGCAGTTTTCTTCACTGTGCATGTGCTGCATTGTAAGTGTGTGTCTGTGTGTGTGTGTCTGTGTCTGTGTGTGTGTGTGTGTGTGTGTGTGTGTGTGTGTGTGGTAGTCCTCGACAGTCTGCCCCCCCTCTCCCCTACTTCAGCCTAACCACTCCGCCCCATTCAGGTGCAAATGGAGGCCGTGGCTCACAGCAAATTTACAGCCTGCCTTTACGGCGTACAGCCGCCTTGGCCTCATTCTCCTCCTGGCTCAGCTCTTTGGGTGGCTCGGGAAACATCTGGATGGCACAATGGCCCCCGAGGCAACCGCTCCAACGCGCTCTTTCAGCGACACATGCCGGTGACGCATGCAAATCTTGCGCACCCACTCAGGCTGTCTATCAATTCACCGTTGGGACATTTTTATAGGGGCATTCAGTCACACATGCCAGGTGATGTCGACGTGGTGCCCTGACCCGTCACACAGCAACGACAAAGAGGGGAAGAAAGTGTGTGAGTGTAGCCAGGAATAGAAAAAAACACTCCAACAGAATGAGACCAACACATTTAAACTGGTGAAGTCAGAACACTTCTAATCTGGCACACATTCGGACCAAAGTACAGGGTGGGGACAATGACATCATTACTGCAGAGCCGCCATGCCTGACGCCTTATTTACACGTACCATAGCAGACGGTGCGTCAGAACAGGAAGACAGGGACAATGTTTTTAACACGTGTACCAGGACACCTCTCTGCACAAACATTAAACATTAACATTAGCTGCACAATAAGACAGCGTTGCAGCATCGGACTAAACAACTGAAGAAGATGGTAACAAGCTACACTAGAATGGCCCTCAGTAGAGCGAATACCTCCGACAAGACCCTATAATTCAATCCAGTCTTATCCAAATTCAAACTCATTGTAAAAGCCAAACATTTAAATCTGGAAGATCCAGACTTTTACTTGGATCCGCACCAAAATCGCACTCAATCATAAATATCAACCCCCTAATAAATATGCCTGATTTTTTTAAAGAAAGAATATTAACCATAATAAGTAGTCATGATCTTTCCACTGATTTTATTTAGTGTCGTTTCCATGGAAACATGCTGTTTTAGGTAGGACTTAATGGTCATCATCTTGACCAAACTCTACACATAAATAACCATGATTAGCAGTCGTGCTTTTCAGTATTTAGATCTTTCTCATTTTATTGTATGTGGTTTCCATGGAAATAGGATCATAAGGTGACTCTGAAGGTTGGTCATCTTCTCCATAGCATATATCTAAAATCACACAGTATCCACTCCATCGGACGTTGGTGGACGAGCTTGAATACGAACACATTCGTTCATCGCTGACTGTTTAAATAAAGTTGAGACAAACAACATGGCTGATGTGTCCTGAATGCTGGACCTCAGAGATGGCAGCAGACTCCGTCGCTGGGAGATTTGTGACGTGAACGTAAAGCTTTTGTGAGCACCAGTGTTTTATAAGAATGTGGGTTTTTTCTCCTCTTATTGTCTTCTAAGGCACCTGGTGTGCACTTAAGACTTGAATGGGACAGCTGGGTCATACTTCACAGTAGGGACTCATTCAGACAGCAGAGGCTGGAATGTAAAGAACACTTAGCTAAGGGCTGAACTGGAGTATTATTTTAATGCTCCTCTGCTTTACTCGAGTATGTCTTTGACTACACTCTATTGTAAAGGTAAGTATTAGTCTATTTACTCCATTACATTTAATAAATTGTTTACATGTATGTATATTTAGCTTATATATGTGATATGTAACATTTCCACTTCCATAAAATACTAGAACTTTGTTAAATATTGTGTTGAGTTGTATACTTAGACTTTTACTCAAAGTAATCTGTATTTCAAGTGGTCACCTGTTGCTTTAACTTCCTATTGAACATGGCTGAACATAATGTGAATAAAACATCTGTGAATATTTCTGTCACATCAGCAATGGTGGAAACAATGCTAATAAAACCAAACAGTAAAGTTGTGAACCATGAAGCCAAAACATTGAGCTAAATGATGCTAAAAGCTCCGTAGATCTCGTAATTCATTTGACAGTCATTTGATCAATAAAGATATTGATTAGTGCAATTTTAAACAGAGAAAACTAGGTATATGCAGTATTTTATTATAATGATGTACCGATAATCTGGAATAAATTCTGTTTCATATTCTCCTCTCCTTGGAAATCAGTTCTGGATCCAGATCTGCAACATATAATGGGTTCCTAGCCCATCCATGTGCCTCCCCTCCACAAAGTTTAGAGGAAATTCGTTCAGTATTCTTTTTTTATCTTGCAAAGTTAGACTGTGGAAAAAAAAATCCCTGGATTTGCCCCTTTATCCGGACCTGCTCCAAGATTGAATGGATCCCCCCCCCACCCCCACCCCCACCCCTCCTTCCTCCGAGTTTGTTGAAAATCCATCCAATTGTATTTGTGTAATCCTGCTCACAACCAAACAAATCCCCCCCCCTGGATCTTCTCATATCTCCAATAAACACACATCATTTTCCATGTGTCCATGTAAATGGAAGTAAAAATAAAAATTAATTTCATCTCATCTTTCAACACCATTAAGGAGAAACACAGGGGAGCGATCCAGACCCCGGTGCAGAGGGATACGATCACACACACACTTTCACCTCTAATCTGCTCTTAATTCAGTTCTGACCCTGGGAGACTTTAACTCAATTACATGCTGCCCTCTCCTACACACACACACACACACACACACACACACACACACACACACACACACACAGACACACACACACACACAGACACACACACACACTCACACACAGACACACACACACAGACACACATTAATTGAGTTCTTCCTCCCTCACATACTTGAGCGACATCAATCAGAGTGAAGTAGATTCTGGAGCTTTTCTCCGTTTGTCCACAGAAGGTCTGAAGTGGGACTTGAAACACAAAAAGAAGCATGACTAAAATAACATCTCTCTTTTCCACATCCCCCCTTTCATTACTCAGTTACACTAATCAATTCTCACAGCACATCCTGGCGATATAAAACACCCTCACATTACACCGCTGCTCTGTTCCAGTACAGGTTAAGTGATCATTCTAAATGTGATTAAGGCCATTAGCCGTTTGAGAAATTGGACACCCAGTCTAATAATCTAATTGCTGGCTAGAAAATAACCATTCACAGATTGAGGGAATGGCTCTTAGAGGTTTTAGCAATCAAATCCTCCTGTTTGCTAATAAGTGACATTTGAAAAATCTAAGTTTGCGTCTCAGAAACGGTGTAATATCTGCAGGCTGCTGATGAATGTGCGAGGCTGTGAGATCTTTATTTCAGGTGCTGGTGGCCCTGTGCTGAGAGGAATTCATCATAGTAAATGCCAGGCGGTTCAGTGGAGCAGTAATGAGAGTTAATGTGTTGGTGGAGCCTCCATCAATAGAATGTGTCACACCTGATAGACCGGGTGCTTTTTTTTGCTGCAGGGCTGGAAATGCAGCAAACGTTTGGGGTTCATCATACAAATGTCACTTTTATATAACATCAGTGCAACTATTTCACTTTTTATTCGTAGATAAAACGTGAACATCTTTGTCATTCACTTCATCTCAGTGACTAAACTCTACAGTGTTGGCTTTTGACCTTTTGTCAGGACTACCTAGTAACTACCTAGTGTTTGTTTGAAGGTGAGGTGAGGCATAAATCACTCCCTAATAATAGCCTGGATCATAAACCAGCAGACCTGACTGAGAGTAAGTGTCAATTACTTTCTTCTTACACATTGTTTTTAGCCATGCTAGCAGTCAGTCCGTCTGTGAGGCCTCCACAGACCAGGAATGTGGTCCTCCCAGGAAGAGTAAGCTTCACCTCGGTTCAAATTCTCAGGTCTGAGCCCAACGATTTGAAAGGGTTCACCACACTAAAAAAATAAATCTCATTTTTACTTTTTTTTATCACTTTGTCATCACTTTTTTCACCCAAAAACAGGACACTTTTGTTGCATTTTGGTCATCTGTTTACACCAGAACAGCATTTTCTGGGAAACACAAATGTTTGAAAACGCCCCCCTACAGTTGTCGTGTTAATGGGTAAAAACACAACTCCTCTGAAAACAACAACAACACAGCCCTGCTTCACATAAGTCTACAGCACCATTTGTGTAGTACCGACTCTACTCGACTCGCCTTTTTGGCTTTCCCATTAAGTTTAGCAGGTCATAAAAGGTCACATGAAACATTACAGACCACTGATTGGTCAACGCCCGGCACACACAGTATCCTGCACAGCACAAATCAACGGCCGCCGCACTCAATGAGCTACTTTACCGTAACTTTTATTTATTGCGGAGGCCTTACCTCTTTGAAGTTTACTCATTTTGGATGTGGCAAAAGTTTGATAAAATCTCAGGTGCTCGATCCTGTTCCTGCTCCTCGAAACCTAAAAAGGATTTAATAAAAATAAACGATGCAAAATCCTTAATTATGATGCTAAAGGAGGAGGAAGAAACATGTAGCCCTATAATGGAATGTTTGACTCATATATAGACCTACACACACAGATATGCAGCAGCCCTCCTCCTAATATATTAAATACTGGTGCTTTTGCTCCCATGCATGGGACACATGATTGGGAAAAGACAGAGGCAGAGGTTCCACCAGCCAAGGATCACATACAGGAAGTGTTTAACCAGAAAAGCACCAGGTGCTTAAAGGGAACATGACACATACTCTTCCTAACATGTCGGTGCTCTTTAATAACAGAAGAAGCCAAAGTGATAGAAGAAGAAAAAAGGTGTGTGTTTGAGTCCAGCTCTTTGTGTTCCTGCTCCATCGCTCTCTATTGATGGAGACGTGTGATCGATTTTAATCTGGGCAAATGTTCCAGATATCAGTCAGTGCTGCAGACCACTTTGTGATTCAGGCGGTTTTACACTGAAAATGTTGCTCTGTGCAGCTTTAAATTATGCATCCATTTGTGTTGATCCATGCATTCACCACTGCAGATGCTTGCAGCTGGTAAAGGTGGTGCAAACAGATATTATTAGATGTGTATATCTGGCTTTTTACCCAGGGACCTCTTACTACTGCAGGTATGACAAACACGGCGCTGTAAAAACTGTGGTCTCCATGTTGCCTCCTCACCGTCCAGAAGATTTATCTTCAACCTCAAAAAGCATTTATTTATTTATCTCTCTCTACTCTGTGTGATTTGCTCCAAGGCCCTCGCTAACATGCTTTAGCAGCAGCGCTAAAGAAGACGGATGGGAGTAATTAGCATCACCTGGAGCTCTGCCACCGTCGCCACGGTCACCAGTGAATTATCCCCCGCCACATGTAGGACCAACCTTCCTATCTGTCGCCTTCCCACCTTCTTTTCCTCAGCTTTGCTCTCTGTTCCTTCTGTTCTGTCTCTTTCTCTCAGTCTGTTGTTCTTTTTGATTTGTCTCCTATTTCATTCCTTTTTCTCTGAAGTCTATTTCATCCTATTCTTTTGGTTAATTCACAAATTGTGGTTGCTGTGTTTCCTCAGCCTAAACCTTTTTGTCGATCAGTAGATTTTTTTTAAAATCACTCCTTCTTCACATGGATTAGTCTTTAATTAAATTAAACTAGGTCTGTCTGCCTGTGTACTTTTACATCTTTAAGTGTCATCTGTCTATCTCACTTGGTTTTTCTCATCTTTGTTTAATGTCCTCAGTTTCTTTCTATTTTATGCCTATATTTAGGGGTTTATCCACCGATCTTCCTTCCTCCTCATGACCTTACACAGAAAACTAGATGCAGCCCGACTCCCTTATAGTGGAGCAGTCGCACAACTGTACCACATTCTATGCATGTCAACTACAGTATGGTTACGGTAGGCTTTAAAACAGAGAGGGCTGCTACAGAACGGGTCACCAGCTCTGTTCCAAAGGACAGGCGACAGGCGCTGGTCATGAGTGGAGCTCTGCAGCATTAAGCATCACAAGCTGAGAATAATCAATGCAGGAAGCTGAGTCACCGACATTCCATATTTAAAAAAACAAAACAAACTGTTATATGAAAAAGAAAAACAGGATAAGAATGAAAACAGGATACTACTGTGTCTGAACATGAGATGACATTTAAAGGACGATGTGTGATTACAGTCACAGACTTATATTTGAATAAAGTTCCTATAAGGTCACTCCTGTCTGTCCCTAACAGGTTTGAAAGGATTATTCACAGGTTCATGCTTTGTGCATCGCGTTAATTATCTTTTCACTTTGCTTATTTTTACATTTTTACATACATTTTTGCTTGTGAAAACTGTGGGTTTAGTTGTGCTTTAGAATGACAACAGATTTGCAGCATGAATGCTCCTCATGGGGACGACTCCATTATCAGGTTCACTTCTTGCATAGTCAGATCTCCATAGTGCTGTGTCAGTGTTGGAGAAAGATCCGGCTGCAGCAGTCATCGTTGTGTTACTGGGGGGAAACACTCCGGTTGTCTTGGGTAACACTAAGCCCAGGATGCAGGATGCAGGATACAGAACAGCATCAGGGGGAACTTCTTCTTCTAGTGATGTGATCCCTTTATTAAGACTGCAAGAGAAAAGATAACAGCTGCTGAAGTGATGGAGGTTTAGAAAATGGCAGCACGCAGATAGAAGAGAGGAGAACACAGCAAAAGAAGGTGTCTAATGGCAGCTTTTACCAACTACCTACATCCTGTGAGTCACACTCATTATGCAATTAGAACATGAGGAATTTGGATCCAGACACAGACGACCGTGTTTGAGCAGGTGCAGTTTGATGATTGGCAGGAAAGGGTAAAAAAAAAGAAAAAAGAAAGCAACAGGGAAACTCATCCAATGAGGAGCAGGCAAGAAATCTAAAGCCCAAAACAGGCGGGGTCAGAGAAATAAAGCAACCAATCAGAGGAAAGGCTAAACGCTTGACACAAGGTACAAAAACCAATCCCACAATGAAGAGGAGGAGGAAGCACAAAGAGGAAGGGCTACAAAAGGGACAGGTGAGACCAATTAAGGGAATCACAGTGGTGGGAAAAATCATAGACAGGAAGTGTAAGAGACACACTTACAAAATAAAAGAGGAAATAGCCAAATTAAAACCCTTGCGAATTCTAATTTGTAATTTGTGTTTGATATCTGTTGTTGTATCGACTTGTTTTGTTTGATGTGTATTTATTACTCCTGGCTGTGAATCAAAATAAAGATAACGTTACAGCTGCTTTGCAGTAGCATGTTAGCATTATCATTATGAGAATGTTAGCATTATCATTATGAGAATGTTAGCGTTATCATTATGAGAATGTTAGCGTTATCATTATGAGAATGTTAGCGTTATCATTATGAGAATGTTAGCGTTATCATTATGAGAATGTTAGCGTTATCATTATGAGAATGTTAGCGTTATAATTATGAGAATGTTAGCGTTATCATTATGAGAATGTTAGCGTTATCATTATGAGAATGTTAGCGTTATCATTATGAGAATGTTAGCGTTATCATTATGAGAATGTTAGCGTTATCATTATGAGAATGTTAGCGTTATCATTATGAGAATGTTAGCGTTATCATTATGAGAATGTTAGCGTTATCATTATGAGAATGTTAGCGTTATCATTATGAGAATGTTAGCGTTATCATTATGAGAATGTTAGCGTTATCATTATGAGAATGTTAGCGTTATCATTATGATAATGTTAGCATTATCATTATGAGAGTGTTAGCATTATCATTATGAGAATGTTAGCATTATCATTATGAGAATGTTAGCATTATCATTATGAGAATGTTAGCATTATCATTATTAGAATGTTAGCATTATCATTATGAGAATGTTTGAGATTAGCTTACCAAAGTGAGCATTCTGCAGCCTCACATGGCAGCTAGCAGGGCTCATACCCCTATTTGTAGCTTTTTCTCTTTATTCCCAACACAATATCGTTCTTCTCCACCACCTTTCCTCTGCTCATCACTGTGACAGCCCATAATAGTGGTTTATGTTCCCGTTCCTGAGTCTGAAGTAAAGCCAGGGGAAGGTTACAGCGACAGCAGAGTAAAGACGGAGAGATGGAAGGTCAGAGAGGAGAGGAGGTGAGCAGGAGGAGTGATGGCTAGATTTATTTGCTGGCCTTGAAGACAGTATCCAGCTGAATCCAGAGGAGAGTGGCAGCAGTGGGAGGATGATTGGGAGAGGGTTTGACTTCCAGGACAGGAGAGCGGCTGTTGGAGAGGCAGAGAGAGCAGCAGCTGGGCATTAAACCTAAAATCTGATTCACCGCCAGTCACTTTTTCCTTTCTCTGTCTTCACCCTCGGTCATATTCTCTCTGCACTCTTTACTCCTAATGGTCTCTGTGGTTCTGGCTCCGGTGTGAGGTGAGTCAGTAGACGGGTGTAAACAGCAGAAAGGTTTGGTCTGACAGTCGAGCCAGCAGAGGCCCACCTCACAGCCTCCCGTCCAAAACCGCCGTTTCACCAGCAGAGAAGCCAGCGAGGAAAGCACTTTTCATAAATGCAGGAGAAGAGATGAGCGAGATCCAGCAACCCATAATCGTTTCCTTACTCCCATTAAAACCTTCATATTAGATTAAAGGCAAGAAAAGAGGGAACGAGGAGGGAAAAATGGTGATCGGCGCTCCGGCGTTTTCTTGATTCTGGGCAGAAAATCCTATTTCATGGTGGTGTGGAATTCCGCTCCAAAAGGAACTTTTTATCAGTTCCCTCATCTGACTTTCTGGGAGATTTTTTTTTCTAATCTATCTCTCTTTCCTACTCTCCATCTTCCTCTCTCGCCCCGACTCTCTCCTGCAGCGTTTCAGCAAAGAGCTGAGATCGCAGAACAGCAGACAATGTGCACGATACCAGGCATTTGTTTCTGATTTGCAGTCACTGAAGGTTTGCCATCGTGCCTGTGAGGCCTGATTGTATTACCAGGAGATACAGAGTAATTGGAGAGATTAAAACCTCCCCATTCTCTCATTTGATATTCTTGCAGAAACCAAGGAAGTCCATTAGGCCCTTGAATGTTGATTAGGGAGACAAATCTGATGTCCAGATAGCTGATGATAGGCGAAGTGGATTTTCTTGTAGAGTGCTGTGGTTAAGTGTTTCACGATGTCACACAGCCTCACTTTAAAAAAATAAAAATAAAAAAAAGAGCAGGCATTCAGTTTGGATGACATGATTATAACGTCATGTGGATCCATCAGGCTTTTTGGAAGAGCATCACAGGGAGGATGGTCATGGCTATAAGACAGAGGGGAAGTAACAGTATGATCTGATGTATGGCTGAGTCACATGCTAAAAGATGAGGGGAAAACATATGATTGCATCCTTCAAATAAAAGCTGTAGACATCTTGTGAATGCCAGGTTGTCTGCACATCCTAACAGTCTTCAAAAGGCCTGATTAGCTGAATTCAAGGCCTCAGACACTTTTGGAAACACCTGTTAGAGACGACTAAAATCCTGTGTGGTCCTGAGCTGTAGAGCCACGTCTATCTGCAACT
>CM075196.1:2060000-2122500 GCA_037577475.1 Chaunax sp. Z400 | reverse complement strand
TCTGTGTGGCTGTTCGGTCAAACATGGAGGCTCTGATAGGCCTCACAGGTGGAGGGTCCCGTCACGCTTTTTCAATCGAATCATCTTTGTTATGATCTGGACGTTGTCGTAAAAAGTTAACACAAAACGAAAGAGAGAAAGTCTTCGTCCTTTTGTTTAAACATCAGCCTCAAGCCTTCAGACCGTGTTCAAATAAAACCAGCTGTGGAAAAAAACTAAACGCTCCCTGGACCAGAATCTCTGCTACTGCCTCCAGAATTGTGACTATTTCTCACCTCTAAAGAGACGCGTCAACAATTTTCACACAAAGTCAGTTTCGTCTGGGAGAAACTTCATCGTGTTGATGAAGGATGACATCATAAAGAGAGACGTTCATCTCCTCTGGTCAATGAGCTGCTGAAGACTTTGGAATGGTTTTCCTAATTTCTTTTTCTCCGTCATGTGTGACAGCAGCTCGAGTAAATTCAGTCTCAGGTCTTAGGATGTGGTTTGGGTTTCACATTTAGCAGTTTTAGCCACTCTGGTTTAGTTTAGTCAAAGACGCAGGAGGTACGAGGTTCAGGTTTAAGTCTAGTCAATTTAATCATTTCACATTGTTGCCCCAAAATATGGCAAATTAAAGCAGGAGAGCAAGTTAAAACAAACTGAACAAATAAATACAGTTAAGACTTAAAAACAAAAAAAACATTAAGAACAATTAAAAACAAAGGATCCCATTAACACTTTTTTACGGTCAGATAATTCACAGATAAGTGCAAAAGAAACAACAACAAAAAATCTAATTAAATTAATCAAACTATTTATATTGCTTTCAAACAACTCAAATGGAATCAAAGTGTTTTACAAGTCAAATAATAATAATAATAATGACAAATGAAGTAAGTATAGCAATAAAAGATGGCTAAGATAATAAAAGATCAATAAAACAAAATACATAACATGAGAAATAAAAAAAATAGAGATACAACACACAAATTTTTTTTTTATTGTCACAATAAATTAAATGACCAACTGTAAGAAGTAAAAAATAATGAATGAATGACAGAACAAATAAATAAATAAATAAACATCGATGTGTTCAGCTCATCTCTGATCCTCCTGAAAGCTGGTTTTTAAGCAGCATCACCAAATGTTTGTTTGAGAAAGAGAGAAAAACCAGAGGATCTGAACCTTCCAGCTTTATAAAGCAGAAGTATTTATATGTGGTATTTATAACCTGCTAAAATATATACTAATGATGGGATTATAATAATAAAACTAACCTTTAAATCAGGCCTCATGTTTGCTCTGCTGTTGGATTTAGAACTCATGCAGCAGAATTTTGAACAAGTGAAGCTGAATTTTTTTAATTCATCAGTGGAGCAGAGAGAAAAAACAACAACACAATGTTGCTCTCGTGATGATAAAACACAACATTTTCCTGATTTTCCCATCTTTGTGTCTTCCTCATGGTGGTACAGCCTCCAGCTGGCTCCAGCATCCTCCATGTTTTGTTTCCCACATTAACGCTGCTTTAGCTGCTGTTATGATAACAGAGCTGACCTGACCTGACCAGCCGGCCTCTTCCTCCCCTTCAAGCCTTCTTTCATTGTTCTCTCTCTCTGTCTCTCTCTCTCTCTCTCTCTCTCTCTCTGTATGTTTCTCTCTTTCTGTGCTCCATCACCCTTCTTCTTTCTTTTCTCTGCAGGGTTTACGTACCTCGGCCTTCACAGACAGTCCCACACTTGTCGGTGCATTTGTTGTCAAGGTGAAGAACGCTGGTGATGTTTTAATGTAGTGATGTGTTAAATGTGTGTCAGTGTAGGAAAAGCTACAAAATGCTTTTTAGCATCCTAAGCTAAAATAATGTAATCCTGTCCTCCTTTGGATCAATATAGCCACAGTTCATTTAAAACACATTATGCCAGTAAAAATGTGACTTACTGTCCCTTTGGCTAAGATGCACCTGTTAAAACCTGCATAAAAGCGAGCTGGATGGGAATCTTGAACTCCTAGCCAATGAGAAAAAGAGGATTAAGTCTGTCTTTTGGATTCGACTCTTATCATCTTGTATTTTGTTTCTCCTCTCATCCATCCGATACCTCTGTGTTTGTGTTTACAGCACAGCTAATCCAGCTCAGCCTCTCCTCTCTCACACTTCCTGTTGCTGGTCCCAGTTAAATGGGCGGGGGGGGGCATCAGATGTTCTATTAGATTACGCAGAGCGAGGCAATACTGTAACTCACAATGAACCAGCAAGAGTCTCAATTTAAAGAATAAATATACAAGATTTTTGAACATGAATACAGCTGCAAACAGTTTGATCAGTACTTCCTGATTCTACAGCTTGACCTTTGCTTTGTGAGCCTCTATAGTCCCGTTCACATCCAGAGGGTTCAAGGCGCGACTTGTGTGCCTTTATTCCGCTTCTATGTTCTGTGTGAACACAATGAAGACCCTCAGAGAAGAAGAAAATACATCATTTTATACATCTGAATACATTTTAAGCAAGAAATAGACTATTAACCCACAAAATCTCGATTCCTATTTGGTCAGCGTTGCATAAACAAAACATAAAATGACAGCTGACTTATTTATTTTAGAGCTAAGCAGTACAATTATAGGATTTTAAGCAGAAAATAGGCTATAGGAAGAAAATCTATAGTCATATTTGGTCATTCCGCCTAACAATAACACTAAAATATGGTTATTAAAAACATTTTAAATGAGAAATACACCATGTAGAAACAAAATTAAGTATAATTTTATAATTTAAATTATAAAAATTGTATAATTATAAATCATAAATGTATGCATAAAAGTGTTGATTTTTTTTGTAGCAGGCTGTGTATATTAAAACACTGATACTACAAGAAGTTTGTGCTAATTCGTATTTAATGAGCTCAGACTATCCTGCAGTAATTCAGTTTTTTTCTTTCCTGTAGCAGAATAATCCCCAACATGCTGACTGTGCTCCTCATCAGAATCTTTATTCAGACGTTTGAAGTGTCTTCATCACAGATTGACCCATTTTATCAGTCTAATCAGTTCAGTGAGCCTGGATCCAATCAGCCACGCATCTGTCCGCCCCCCCGCCTCTACAAATGGCTTCACTGTAACAACATGCTAGGCTAAATTATGACAAAGTTAAAACAGAGCTACCCCCCCCCCCCAGTGTAAATGTACTGCAGTGGAACATAAACATGTTCTGCTGCGTGGAGGATTCATTTAAAGGAGACGAGTGAGTGAACAGATTATTATGGGATAGAATGTTTGCACGGCTTCAGCAGACTTTTACACAAATGACCAGTGTGTGACAATAACTGCTGTGTTTGTGGTGTGTGTGTGATAACAAATGCTCACACTATAAATGAAGGTCCACTCATGTATTTAGACGGCGTTTACATCCACGTCTGTAACCTGCAGCTGGCTCTAATCTGTGTGGAGGAGTGTGTACCTCAGGTTAGCGCTGTGTATACCCCTCAGAGCGCTGCTCCGACACTGTTGTTGTATGTTTGTGTGCATAAAGGAACTTGTGTATATACTGCCTGTGCGTCCTCGTGTGATATGGTTTACTCCTCAGAGGTGCACTGCGTGGTTCAGTGTTTCCATGCATCCATCCATCATCTGTGCCCACTGATATGCTGCACAGCTGAAAGCTGCAGCCTTTGGTCGGCTGCATGGTTCTTATTAGTGTTGTGAGAATTTACCAACAGTCAAACTTGACTAAAAGTAACGACACCATGCTAAAAAGATCACTCTGGTAACAATGAAACTCACACATTTGAGTTAGAAAAAACGGTAAAAGTCTGGATCCCATCAAAAACAGTAAATAACTATTCACCAAATTACATGTAATAAATGATAAAAAAAAATACAGAACAGATTTTATAGTTAAATTAAATAAATAGAAATATATTATTGTGGATAAATGTTTATTAAACAGTGGAATAACAGATATATAAAAAAAACATTAAAATGGGTCAACCAAGCAGATTAACAGATAAACAGATTATTATTTATTGTTTATTGATTGACATTTTAGAAACATTTGTAAAGATACTGTATAAAGTTTAAGTAAAGTAGTATTGTGAGTATTTATCGTTTTCCACTGGTTCTTAGAATTATTGCGAAAAATCTAACAAAAGATTTTCCCTCATAAAATCATGACATTCTTCTTTTTCTGATGAGGCTCCAAACTGAGACGACGGCCTTAAATCTGAGTAAACACATGACTAGGTTGTATGCAGTTTGACTGGTTATTGCCGATATGTGCATGTATATATTTGTGCGTCTGTCGGTGTGTGTTTCATGCAGCTGTGTATTTCTGCACACTCCCCTGATGTTTGCTCAGAGATGACGATGACAAAGCGACTCTCCCGGCTGTGAAGAGGAGGATTTAAGCACCTTCACACACCTTGACTACACACACAAACCACCCAAGTGCTAAAAGGAAGGTACACACACAGCAGAATGAGCAACAACACAAACGCAGCAGCCGTCAGATCATCATTACATCCACGAAGTCGAGCTTTAATCCGGCCTTTTAGGCTGAGAGGTGACCTGGAGAGTTTCAGGGCAGAGTTTATCCTATAACTATTCAGACAGAAGAAGAGGAAGAATCTCATTTATCTTCATTTTACTGCTTTTTCACTAACATTTTCCTCCCTTTGTCTGATACTCAGGGTGTTTTGCTCATAGTATCAGGAGCATCTTTATGATTAACTGTAAAATAGCACATTGGTTTTGTTATTGGCAAATAAACCCTCAATTTGATTGGATTTCTCCTTCCCACATGATTCCCGCTGCTGGAATCTTGTGGCAGGCCTTTAGTGTGAGGATGTGTTGCTTTTCCTCTCTCTGTCTCTCCTCCATCAGTTTTTTTAAGTGTTATTTTTATATATTGCTTCTTCTATTTTTTTTTTTTTTTTTTTGCTGCAGCAGCACTTTTGCGTGGGGTCAGCATTTTTCCGTTTCCACTGCAGGATGTGTGGTGTGAACATTTTCTCCCATTTTAAGGCTGATCCTTTTATACGGTCATAAGGGCTCCTAAAGAGGATAAATCACTGGTCTTGGTTCTCTTTTCTATGCCGCCGTGCTGCTGCCTTATTTTTTAACCCCAAGTCTCTGAGAAAACATGTTCCGTTTGGTCAAGCTTTCATCACAACCATCCTGCAGAGGGTGTACATAGTTTATAGCATATGATATCCCTGGAGCAAACAAAGTCCTTCCAACTAAAGGACCGAATGCTGTAAGTTGTTTGTCCTTGTCCATAACAACACGTACCGTATGAGCGTCTTCTGATCTGAAGCCCCGTCAGCTGGAACACATCACTGGTCTGTGCCTTCAAAAACCATCAAAACATGATTCACATGGCTGCTGATTTGCCATCGCTGAAAGATGGTCTTTTCTTCTGCTGCAGAGAGAAGCACATTTTTCTGAGGCTGGTGCTGCATGACCAGAGAAAACAGATAAATTTGTTATTTCCTTTTGCTCAAAAGGTAAAGAAGCTACAGAACGAATTCAGCTGAACACAAACCTCCAAGACCGAACGATCACATCTGTGTGGAGCTTCCCCTGCAGCGGCTAAACAAAGATCAACCCCTACAAATACATAAAGGTTACTATCTGGATCTGCATCACACTGTACACACTCATATATGTATATATATGTATATATATATGTATATAAAGCATCACGGTTCATATTTCATCAGCGTTTCCTAGGTTTACAGTTTGATCTGAGTTTTTTCAGCCTCTGTTTTGACAATACAAGAAACAAAGTACATTAAAACATAATGAACGCTGCCTTGTTACAGTTTGACATGAGGTATCCGTCTCTACAGACGGATACTGCAGCTCTCTTTGCTTCACTGTTTGTGTCCATGGCAGAGGACACACAACGATGTGGAGGTTTGAACAACAGCCTACAGCCAGCAAAAGTCTTCCAGATGACGCATATCGACAACTGACCGGGGGGGGGGGAATAAAGCAGCTTTAACATTGTTCATTTGCATATACTGCCCACACTGTAATGACACACAGCTGTTTGCAGCCTCTCAGGGCTGAAGCTGCAGACACAGAGGTCAGCTCCTCTGGGGTTTCCAGAGTTTTACCATAAAGCTGTCGACTACTGGCTGCAATAACAGTCACTATGTCTCCATTCTTCCCTCTTCTCCTCTTCTCCTCCTCTGCATTTCATCCACATCATTTATCCAGAGCCTGATGCCTATTTGCACACAGACACGGACCTACGATGACCAGGTGATGAAGTCACACATCTGTTTTCTAATCCGGAATCTCCTGGGAGACACGTCTTCGGGGGTTAATGGTCCAGTGATGCTGCTGATGGTCTGATAGCAAACCACAAAGCAAACTGACCTTTAAGAGGGGAGAAAAAAAGAAAAGCTCTTCGCCATTAGCTTCCATTGATTTTTTATTGATCCACCATTGATTGTTATCAGAGTTCTTAACCTGCTGGACACTAAACAGGCTGTGTTTTAGCTCAGCCAAGCCTGAATCCTGTGTCTCTCTGTTAATGCCGCTGGTTGTCATCACTGCAGGGGGGGGGGGGTGTTTCTGCCTGATGTAACACGAGACTAAGACGAAGAAGGTCCAGAATCAAAGGGAAGGTTAGATATCTGTGATAAAGCTGATCCTCAGTGTTGTAAGTGCAGAATATGATCCTGAGATGAAGTGATAGAGGTGTAATGTATTCCCTCAGGAGGTCAGATAAGGGAGCTGATTAGGGCTGTTGTGATTGGCACACAGGGCATCCTGAGGGACCAATGGGCTTCGATGTTGGATCTTTATCATGTCACCCTGGTGTTAATGACGTAAAATGTTTCCTGTCCTGCTCTATGATGTCAAATAATCCATCAAAGTTGAAATATCAGCTTTTATCGATTTATTTATTTCTCCTGTTTCCAGGTTAATTGTAATGCAAAAAAATTCACCCATTGTGTTAATGGGTGAATTATATATATATATATATATATATATATATATATATATATATATATATATATATATATATATATAGCAGTGTGACACCTGGGTGACAGCAGATGCAGGGCAAATCACAGAAGATCCAAATGAATAAAATAATCAAATAAATAAGTATTCCAGGATATGATTGACATTATTTATACAGAATACACAGTTAGCTCCTTGTTGTATTTAAATTATTTGTAAAATAGTGTCAGTCACCAGCCTTGAGGCTCAGGGTTGTAATAAATCGACCATGTGACCTGTAACAGAGGACTAACAGCACTTCTAACCCCTCAGACTTTAACCTGCCTTTGCACACAGATCTTATACAAGTAAAAGACTTTGCTTGTGTGAATAGATTGAACATGTATTTCTGGAAGAAAAAAACAAAACAAAAAAAACACCTCCGATAATGTTTGAAAGCTCTTTTGAAACCTGTGTTTAGTTTCAAAGTGGTATTTGTTTCCAGCCAAAACATCACAAGGCACTCTGCCTCCAAGCCATTGAAAAAAAAAAAAAAGAAAGAAAGCAGCCAAACGCAAACATAAAGTGTCAAATAGTGGGAAAATGAAAAATGAAATCACTTTTGTAAAGTAGAAAGTAAATATTTGGCCCCTTGAAAAGAAACAACATGAAAGGGGTCAGAGCGCATTGAGGCAGCGAGAATGTAAATACAGCTCTGTTTCCTGTCTGAACGCAGAACATTTCACATCTTTTTGTTCCACAGAGGCAGAGATAAAGGTTCCATTCGCTGTTCCCCCTTTGTGTAAACTGTCACCTATCACATCAGCCGGATTTGCACCTTGTCATCCGTGTATGACGGAATACGTGTGAGCAAAGCATCGGAGTATTAATGCGAACAATCTCCTCTATCAGGGTGAAGAATTAAAAACACGTCTGAGAGCCTGGCTGGAAAAGACATGTTTATGGAGGACAACACAGAAAGAAGGAGAGGCGGAGTCGCCGGGCAACACGCCGAAGAAATCAAATAAACAGGCAAGAAACACAACCTTCATCATCCTCTCAAAAGTGAGAGCTCTTCATGTTTATTAAACTTTCACACCTGTCGGTTGCTCTCCTTCATCCCTTTCTCCTTCATCATCATCTCTCCATCTCCAAACTCAGCAACCCAGAACTGAGCAAACAGCTCAACAGAAGGAGGTGGAGAAAAAAAGAGGGAAAGGAGGCATCAAAAGTGGGAATGGAAGAGGGTAAGAAAAAAAAAACAACCTCCCCCTCCTTCGCGAAGACTTGATGTTCAATTAAAAGTCTGGAGAAAGGTGGAGGTGGTGGAGGAGGGGTGAAAGAGAAAAGGAAAACATTATTGATTGACAGTTGGGGAGTTAATCCCCGAGCAATGGCTCATGGGAAAAGGGGAAGGAGCCTCACAAAGGACAGGGATCAGAGCCAGGGAAGAGGTGGAGACGGGAGGAGCGAGGGTGGAGAAGAGACAGAGACGGGGGAAGGAGGAGGAGGAGGAGGAGGGGAAGAGAGAGAGGTTTCTTTGAAAGAACAGCTGTTGTCTTAGAGACACAGTTCAAACTCATACCGGGAGGATTTACAGAATATATATTCAGGTTTTGAGGACGGTTGTCAGCGGAGGTCACAAAGATCAGGAAGAAGTCCAGGCATAAAGAAATGTTTATGTGAGGAGAGGACTGAACCAATCAGACAGAGAGGTACTCATGTTTGTTTGACTGGATTAACACCTCTTCATGGGCAGATGATGGAACTTCCTGTTACGGCCGTATCGTAACGGATGTTTCAGTTCCAACATTTCCTCTTTCACCCTTACCTGTGGCTTTTACCATACTTTAGATCAGGCTTCCAGGGGATCCCAGGAAAACAGGGTAGAATTACTTTTACTATAATTCCATCCAAGTAACACAATGTCAAAATATAGACCTATTATGGTCATGGGTTTTATAGGCTTTTTGTAATAAAGCATCAGATATGACCATGAGCTCTGGGTAGTGACCAAAAGGATGACATTTCGGGATTTAAGCAGCCGAAATGAGCAATGCTGTTACGTTAAAGCTCCCTGAGTCACGAGGCCAATTGATGCTCTACGTTAAAGACGGATACAGAGACGGATACAGAGACGGACGGAGCCTTCTGTACGTCTTCTGCGTTCATTCCGTACGTAATCAGACACGTTTCAGGAGATCTTACGGATACGGCGGAGACGGATGAAACAGAGCAACACCACCGGAAACGGTTGAGGGCAGTGTAGCTACAATCCAAGCAAGGCACGACAAATGTTTACAGAAACTATGAAGAAGCAATAAAGTGTAAAAACTTGACGTACATCATCACAACCTCCTACAGCCGTCGCCTTATTAGTTGTCGAAACTTTTGAAACTTAACTGCCCCACTGCGGGGCATCGATGTCGATGTAGACGACGTATAGAAGTATGTACGGGTCGATGGATGACCGTTGGTGGACGGACGTATACATTTACGTACACAGAGGGAGCATAAATGGGGCTTCATCCAGATGCACAAAGGCACCTTTTGCATTCCGATGGCCAATGTCGGGCCATCAGTGAGATTCTGTGGGCCTAGATTTTGTGATGTGGTCCTGCACTGTTTGGTATTAGTCAGCCCTTGTCGATGGTTTTTGGACTGACTGACCATGTTGAATGATTGTCTGATTTTTAATCAATCATTCCAGCAGACCAAGATGTTTATATGTGACATGGACCATCTGGAATACACCAAAGTAAAGACCTGGCCCTATTGGACTCCTAAATACAGACTACCGCCACCTGCTGGTATGGACTTATTTCCACTCTATGCTATAGTGCTATTTTGCCATCTGGAGTCTTTGCGATGTGTTCATGGGCACCTTTTTGGCCGTACCACAGGTGATGTTGCTTATCATGGCAACAGAAGTATCACCACAATATTCTGTGTCCCGTGTTTGTTTTCTTGTGCCTGAATGTGTCGTCTCATCCCTGGTATTTCTCCTGTGTTCATGCGTTTTCCCCCCACTGTAAGCCGTTTTTTTTTTTCAAAAACAACACGACAAGTTTAAATTCTTGGGATTTGAAACTTGCAAAATAGCAGGAGAGATTCCAGAACGATGTGGTAAGTTGCACTTTGGATAGCAGCGTTTTTTTGCTTGTAGCTCCAGGCCTGGCCTAATTAAAAGTCGCAAAGTTAAATTTACTGCTATAATAACTGTTTTAGTATGAAGAGCATAAAAGTTGCGGCTTTGGCTTGAAGCAGTGGTGACAGTCGAATGCAGATTGGGACGCTTGTCTAACCCACGTTCACACAGATGTCCTCTCACAACATCCTCATTAATGTGAGGCAGAAACGCTTCCAAACCTTTTGGACTATTTGGACCGAGTTCAAACCGACTCGGACCATGAAGGACGACCTCTCTGAAAACCACAAGAACAAACAATGAGGATGAAGGTTAGGAAAAGTCTCATCTGCTCTGTGACAGTCAAATGAAGCTCCACCTGCCTTCACACCTGCTCATCATTACCTCATTAGAGTCAGAGATGATTCCTGTCCTCTAGTTAAACTCTGCTGTGTCTCCTAGCCCTTTGTTTCTTGTATCTGCTTCCCTACTTATCAGGTTTTAACTCCTCTTGCCCCTTTAGTTACTGTCGTCTCATCTTACCAACCTTTAGTTTAATTACGTTCATTTTAAATGCTCCTGTTTGTTGAGTTAAATCCAGATTTACTTGATCTTTCACAGCCTGACTGAGAATCCTGTGGCACATCCTCCCCTTCCTTGCAAGACTTAAGGTTGAATTAAAAGGCTGGAGAAAGGTGGAGATGGTTAGAGGAGTCGGAGGGGGGGTGCGGAGTGGAGGAAATAGTATTGATTGACATTTGGGTCATGGAGAGCATGAGGAGCCTCAAAGAGAGAGAGAGAGATCAGTGACTAGGAAGAGGAGTAGAAGTGAGGAGTGAGGGAGGAGAAGAGATGGATAGATGATCAGGGAGAAGAGATGGATAGATGATCAGGGAGAAGAGATGGATAGATGATCAGGGAGAAGAGATGGATAGATGATCAGGGAGAAGAGATGGATAGATGATCAAGCCTTTTTCTCCACCTTTGGTCCTTGTGGAAATGAAAGGTTTGACAGAATTCATCCCCAGATTAAATATCAACAGGTATTCATCAGCTCCAGCTCCAGTTATCAGTGACAGTCATTTTTGCTGCTGCGTCAATAGATTTCCATCTGAATCTGTTCAAGAAACGCTGGAACATCATTCAGTCTGTGTTGAGTTTGACAGAGAAACTGAATTAAAATAGATATAAATGAAAAAAAGAAACAAACAAAGCGTAATCAGTGGCCTCCATGTCAGTCTACTGCTGTCTCTCAGTAGATCAGCAGGAAGCTTCCTTCATGGGTCACTGATGCAGGTTGTTTGTGCCCTTTTGTTTGTTGGTTGGTTTCTTTGTTGGCAGCGTTACGGAAAAACTGCAGGACAATTTCCACGAAAGTTAGTGGCAGAATGGGACATGATCCGATAACCAGCAGACCCAGGAAGGTTTTTTCCTCTTTCTTTGACATTGTGATGGATGTTTTTTTTAACATTTTCCCTAATTCCGCATAAAGTAATGAATCGATGTCAACTAAACTCTGTTGTCATGGGTCAGGTATGGGCAGGTATGGTGCTTTACTGAGTGCCCTTCTAGTTGATGAAGACTTTTGGATGCAGCCTGATGAAGCACAGTGTTCTCATCATGTTCATGACGTTAGAACGAGGGACAAAAGTGAGGCGAACTCACCGAAGGGGAGTCAATCACGTATATCTTTAGTAGGTTTACCCACGTTCTAAAAACTAGCATGTATGTGTTTGTGTGAAAAAAATGTTAAGTATGTTTTTGTCTTATGGTTTTTGTGTTTCGGGTCTGATTTTATGTCCAAATCAACATTTAACTGAACTGCCAGAGCCGATTATGCGCTTTGGTAAACAGACCAAAAGGGAAGCTGATTGTGGATCATAATGCAAGTGTGCATATCTTCAGAGCTCCAGGCCCACCTCCCCTCTACTGGCTGTCTTTTCTTAACACATGCACACAAAACATCAGCCCCCCCCCGTTGACTCTGTAGACGCCATTTCATAGAGCATCTCCTGCTAAGCTGCAGGTCGATTTTAAGCCAACATGCACCATTAACGATGCCATACTGGCCTTTGTGCAGCCTCCGGGGGGGGGGGCACATCCTGCTGGGGCTTCAGCCTGACGAGCATCATGGCTGGGAGGGCCAACAGTTGGACCCGGGTTTATAGTGCTACCTAACAGAAGGGCTTTATGACATAGAGAGAGCCTTAATGAGGTGGAGCCAGTTAATATTTTAACACGTGTGTCTATTGTTAAACCATATGCCAGTGTGGTCCTGTCTGTGTCATCTCATATAGAGGGATAGAGAGAGAAATCAAAAACATAATGGACAGAAGAAGTAAGAAGAAGGGATGGAAAGAGAAACAGGAGTTTTAATTAGAAGTTTCAACCTTTTACCTGCATCACTAATGTTTTCATACAGGGAACCAATCATTTGGTGTTTTGTTCAACAACAAAAAGTCATGAAAAACTAGCTTTTTACAGGGATCAAACTTCTTCTGCTCGATACCTTTACAGCTATAAATGTTAATGATATAATATTGATTTACAGCACATGTATTCATTAATTTACTGTGGGGGTGCAGAGGTGCATTTCGTTATTTGGTGCATTTTTTTTTTTTGCACTTCCAAATGAGTTTTTAGGGAAAATAAAAGAAGTAAAGAAAAATCTTCGGCTGCATTTTTCTTGACAGATGTAGTCATTTGTAATCGAGCCCACAAAATACAAAAGGATGGAGAAAAAGAGAGAGCAGGGAGGCGAAAAGGGGAGAAAACCCTGGAGTATGAGCTTTGATGACTTGGGACAGACACACAAAACACTTCAGGGGAGGGAAAGAGAGGAGAAGAAAGGCGGTGAAAGAAAGAAAGAAAAAAAACTCTACATCTGGAAAAGACTCTGACAGGAAGCCACCCATCTGTGGCCAAACAGCTGGGGGCCAGACAGAGTGGACCCTGTCAGCATGAGCGTGTCTATGTGTGGTTTGGTGTGTGATGAGCAGGTGGGGGGGTGGAAAAGAAAGAAAGACCAATCACTGGGCTGGAACGCTGGATGTCACAAGATGTCTTCACGGCACCGAGCGATGTGGGACAGTTAACCTGTTGGAACAACGGTCCTCATGGCTCTGACAGATCCCACAACCTGATGCCTCATTGTTTTCATTTGTTCACAGCATCTGTCAGAAATTACTCCTCACTGCACCTCAGGTATGTGTGGACGATGGAAAACGCTCATGAGCTGACTAAGTATTTTTGACTTTATCAGATTCCTTGCCAGAAAAAAAGGCCGGTTTGATCCGGTTCATATGTTCAATCAGACATTAATTATATCTATAGCCAAGCCCGTCTCCAAGAAATGACATCTATATGTAAACAAAGCAGAATTTTCCACTGTCAAGTAAAAAAAAAAAAAAATCCAGGTTTTGTATCGCATCTGTCGTTTTGGCATCCAAAGCACCTTATTTGAGTTTGTGAAAGATGGAGGTTTTAGTTAAATATTACGAAACAACTTGTGTCTCAAATCAGGACACTAAGAATGTGTAGTCCTTCTAACTATTTCTGTTAATTATTTCATCAACGCAAGAAAACAAAAAGCTGATTTCATGAGAAAACAAGAACATTTATCACTAAAATATTTCTCAGATTCAAGGTTGGACCATGACGTACATATCTGAACATTTACTTGTTGTATGAACATATACTGTAGTTTTTATCTGTCTCTGTCTGAACGTCCATTAACAATTTTTATCCAAGATAAAACTCAAAAAATGTTTATTTACATATTATTTTATTTAACTACTTAATTAAATTTAATGAAATGTCTTTAATCTTATTTATTACATTGTATTATTTAATGTTACTAATTCTATTTATTTATTTATTTATTTATATTACAACTATATTTAAAAACCTAATGCCGTACATATACATCCAGACTGTTATTTGGATTCACACTGATTGGAAACACTCATAGATATCAACCGTTTAAATATGTCTGATTTTTTTTTACAGTGAAATCTGCATCATTCACAGGGGAATTCACAAAATGTCAAAAAAGTGCATAATTAACATAATACTTTATGGATTATTTCCTTAGAAATTGGGGGAAATGTTGTCTTGTAATGCAAAGCAAAGTTCTGAAAAATTCTGGGATCCATCCTTTTATCAGCATCCCCAGCAAAATTTAATTTTAATTCATTTCTTTTCATCAATTTTAATTTTTAATTTTTGTTTCATGGAAATCCATCCTATAATTTTTGTGTAGTCCTTCGCTGAGGTAATAAAAATATAATAAAAATAAAAATATTATGTCTATAATGGTAGAATTAAGTGAAATATTCATATTATATTGTCTCTCAGAAAGGTGAGCTCATGGCTTGTGCATCGCATTGCTGACATTGCAATATGATGCATGACTCAGCTCCTATTACTGAATCAAAGATAGAGTCCAAACAGCATCTCTAAACCTGTCTCATTCAGGGTTAATGGTTTTCCTGCTTACTGTCCTCACTTCTCTCTAAGGTGAACTCTTTATCAGCGTGATGCATTCACTGTCATTTCTGTGGCAACACTCATTCACACCAAATATGAAAACAAAGTTAAAAAAAAGAAGCCGTCACTTCTGGTATATTATTCATGAGCGTCAGCGTTTAAACACATGTAATCTACACCTATTCTGTATCTCCTCTGGAGGATGAAACGGTGACGCGGCCTTTTGTCCCATCATGTCAAAACATCGCTCGGAGCCAGCGGGTGTGAAGGGACAGCTGCTGGAGAGACTTCAGTTTCCTTCTTGTTAAAAGCTTCTGCTTTTTTTCCCTCAGGTGTGTGTCTCTGTGGCTTCCTCCTGTGTCAGCTTCAAAAGATGGGGAGTTTACCTCTGGCAGATTTTTAAGTTCTGACGTTTCTCGTACCCTTGAAGTGACTGGAATAAATGTGTTTTTGGATAGTTGGGTGAAGGTGAGAGGGAGAGAAAGTGTGAGTGTGTTCAAAGTGACTGTTGATGACTTGTGACTGCAGCTGAAATTTGATACAAGCAGTTCAAGAGACGGCGCTTTATGGCCTTTTAATGCATTTTGCAGGTGGCGCACACACACACACACACACACACACACACACACACACACACACACACACACATATGCAAACATACAAATGCATATGAAAGGCGAACATGCATGTATAGACGCAGATCCCAGTCTCACAGCAGGAATGTACAGTGCAAAGGAAGTCTGACGTGCTGCAGGCTTTCTTTGTGTAGCTGCACTAAGAATATACTGGCAGGAAAATGCTGATCATGTAAATTCATAAGGTAATATCTAGATTTTCCCTAATTATGCATAAACTATGGATCTGATTTCCTTTTCACTGTTTGGATCAGGAAAGAACAGATTAAATTTTGGTGCAGATACAGAAATTATACCAAACTGATTTGTATGATTCTTTTGGGGGGGGGGGGTCCGTCGGCTTTAGGATCGCTGGTTTCTAACATTCCAACAGTAGAGCTCCTAAACTTTGTACTTGATACAAACATACTCAAGATTTGCGTTGAGGTGTGACACTGACCCCTAATGAAGGACTATTTAGTTTTAAACTGGTCTGTGATCAATAACAATAGATGAATCAATATTATAACTGGTTCTCTATTAGCTGCAGCGTAAAACAGACCAAGAATAAACTGATAATCCTTGTGAGAGAATCTACATCCCTCAAACAGAATATTGTGTTGACAGTTTGGGAAATAGCATCCATTTTTATCCTCAACTCAACACAACCTCCTCTGGACCAGGCCAGGTCTGTAGCATCGGTTACCATGGTGATCTCACAGGTTAAAAGGAGCCACCTTCGTGACATGAGCTCCATTTGCCCCAGTTTCAGTTTCTCCCCAACCTGGACATTAGCTGCTAACTGCTACTAGCTGCTTTTTAAATGTCCTGACTGTGGATCGTACATTTAATACGTCCATCCCAACATTCCCAACGTAAACAAAGCAGTTATTGGAAACTTGGATCCCTCATCAATCTCTCCTCTGATTTACGGACACTAATCAAAATCAAATACACACATATGTGCATGCTTATGTATAGTCTGGCATGCACTCACTCTCTCTCTCACACACACACACACACACACACACACACACACACACACACACACACACACACACACACACACACACACACACACAGGCAGCCTGTTGTATAGCAGGAAAGGACTGGTAAGCTTTCCCAAGGGAAACAGCAACACTGCGGTTCAATGGACATTGTTATTAGGCTGTTTTTCTTTAAGCGATCCTCCCCATTCCTCTCTGCCTCTCCCCCCCCCCCTGCTCTCCCCCTGTCTCACCCCTCAGCTGATGGCTGCTGCAGGTGATTAATGCATAGCCGCGACCGTTAGCACTTTGCTAATCAGCCCAAAAGCACTTTGCTTAAGTGAGGAAAGTCGTTCCAAATGGTGTTGCGGTGTAAAAAACGCCCCGTGTTGTCGTTGGAGGTCAGAGATTTCACCTCAGAACGGCTACATGTGGCGGCCGCCGTAAGACGAACCCCTGCATCCATTTGTGTTGCAGCAGTTCATTGTGGAGTGAAGCCAAGTCTCCAAGCAGAATCCTCTACATATATATCCACAGTATGCTAATGTAGAGGTGTGTTCAGGCACAAAGACAGATGTCGTTGGATGTGGTCAGATGAGGTCCTGGAAATCATTTTCTGACTTTACCTTCTGTCCCCCGTTTGGTCATTTACCCATTTAAAGCAACGCTAATCAATATATTTATGCTAACAAGGTATCAAAGGAGTTGTCAGCATTTCCACTGAGGAGAAAGTAACAGATTACATTTGCTCTTGTTACTGTAACAGAGAGTTTTGTGAGTGTTCTCACACTTTTACACCGATACACTTGGGTACGCGCTAACACTTTTAGCACTTTAAATCTTTGTGTAGGGGTGGGACATGGTCTAAGCCCTGCGTTCTGTTAGGCAGTAACGGCGCCGAAACAGACGACTGTACAAACGGACTGCGCCGGCCTGTCGGAGTGGGTGTGCGACGTACTCCAGGGATTTATGGTGCGTTCCATTTACCTCTGAAGTCAGAAGTCGGAGCACAACCCGAGTTGAACCCATACCAGTTAAACAAGTCGGGAAAACAAGACGGATGCCTCCAAGAAAACACTGGTTGCCCTGTTGGAACATAAACAACTAGTAGCCCAAACAAACACCGTAGCAACACATCCACAGGTATAAGTGGGACAATACTGTGTGTACGACTGATTTAATGAGACACAAACAATACAAAGTATATGACTGGAGCTTCCACTACTGTTGATACGCGGTGTAGCCATCTTGGATCATGAGGTCGGGTTCCTCCGACGTTCGACAGTTTAATATTAATACAAAGATTCATTGATTTATAGTTTATTCGCTGTGTTCCTAAAGTTTAACACTCATGTCGTATCTGGACAATGTTAATATTTACTACATTTAATTACAGGCGTCCCATGAAGTTTAATTCATATGCATGTGTTAATTAATCCTCCTGCAGATAAATTGTAACTGTACATCCAGTGAAACGACTGTCACGCACATAATGAGTATAAATGACGCTGGAGGGGAAGGAGCATTTAGTCCGAGGCTCTCGTTGGCTTTGTGAACTTCTGAAGTTGAATCTCTCGGGGCTAATGAGGCTGTTTCTCAGCCTGCGTTTGGAGGATTAGCACTGAGAGCAGCAGAAAGGATCTGATTGAGAGAGGAAACCAGCAGAGGGGTAGAAAGGGAGCGAACAGAGTGAAGGGGGGGAGAAAATAGCACTGACCCACAGGGGGTCGGCCTCCTTTTCACCAGCTCTCTCCCTGGGAATCCACTCTCACTCATTCAGGCCTGCCCCCCCACTCTTCACCTCAACGCACCGCTATCTCCCGCCCTCTTTGGGATTCAAATGATATCTCATTAGCTCTTATTGGATTGCAACTTTCATGGTGTTTCACTTTCTCTTTTACCGATCTATAAAAAAATAAAAAAAAGACAGTGGCGTCTTTTTGTTTCCCGCCTCTCTTCCCATCCTCATTTATTCATTCTCTCACTCCATCTCTCAATAGATGTTATATCTCTCTATTTACGACCGGTTTCAATACAGCTGTGATTCAGCCTGCTCTCATCCTCGTCGCTGCCTCCTCTCCCGTCTCCACAGGGTGTCTTTGTCTGACTCTGCTGTGCCTCTAACCTCAGTGTTTGTCAATGGCTCTCAGTCCCAGAGGCCACAGAATTAACAGTGAGAGCATAAGAGGGGTTTTAAGGAGACAAACAGGACGGAGCACATCTCATCTCCGGCCCGCAGAAGCAGAATTGGATGGAATATAAACATCAACATTGAAAACTGACGAATCGTAGAGCAGCAGTCTGCAGCTGTAGCTGCTGATGTCATCGTTTTGGAAAAGCTCTGTTTGCACATTAAAACACCACAGCAGCATTTTAAGATAGTTGTAGCTTTATTTAAATTTCAATACAATCAAAAAGCACATCGTGAGACTGAAGACATGCAACCCTGCTTTGAGCCAAGCAGTCAGAGGAGGAGAAAGATATACTTCTGTTGTCCACATGGGGAAATTTCCCTTAAATTTCCCATAATGCAACTAGAGAGCATCTTCCATGTGATCTCACAACCGTCTGTTGGGAAGTTTCAGGCCCAAGCTGAGGTAACTCTGATGACATATGACATCATCATGTGTAAAATATGTATTTTGCATGTATTCTGAGTGCATTTATGAAAAGTTTTTATTGCATGTTTTGATCGCTTGTATTGATGATCACAGCTTGTGACTGTGTCAAATTGATGGAATCCACCGCTCGCAACTGGTTATAGATCAGCAACTGGTGATGGATCAATATTTCAAATCAGTAAGTGAGGGCAGAGCCAAGATGGGGGGGGGGGGGAGCAAGGCAACCAGAGGGGAGGAAAATGGACGCAACAGGAATACCGGTGGAGACGGGACAAGACACCCGGAGGAACCTGCACAGGAGACAGGCGGCTAACTCCTCATCTGCATGTTAGCTCCTCCACAGCGACACATACCGGCCAATCAAGAAGCAGAACAAGACTAAGAATCTTGTTTTTAAGTGTTTCCACATTGACTTTCATTCAAACTTTTTCTTTCTAGTTTAAACCCCTCTTCTAACACGTATGTTTCCTACAGCTTGTCTTTCCCATGCAGGAAGAGATGCACTTTGTGAAGGAGCTTTTCACCATCCAGGATATCTGCAGGCTGGAACAGACGGATTAACCCTTTACTCCTCGTTTGTCTCTCGGGCCTGATCCCCAGCTCGGCTTTGTTTATGTTTCTGGATGACATGAGATCATCTGGGATCAACGCTGTGCCCAAACGCCTCGTCCTCCTCCTCCTCTTAAATCCACATCTTTTCTTCTCTGTCTTTCTCCTATGGCTCCTCTCTTGACCTTTTCTAAAGGAAGAGTGGGCCGTCCAATTCTCTGCTACTGTCTGTTTAGGGACCTCTAATCTGCACTCCTGACAAACATGCACAGATCAGCTCATTGTCAGAGATGTGAAAAGCCTCTGTCTTCAAAATGCTTTGACTGCCATAAAGTCTGAGTCCACAGAGGAACATCTTTAGATGATGTAATCCTAAAGGTGAGATCATGAGGAGGCAACACAGTGTTTCTATGTTAATGGCATCATGCAGGATAAACACCTGATTCCTGCAGGACAGTCTGAGAAATGTGAGTCAAATCATATTATTATTCAAAGTAAACACCTGTTATGCTCATCGACAGAAATCAAAAAATAGAGTCATATATAAATGATGCACAGATGATGCATCTCTCCTCTCTCCTCATGTCTCCTCTGCTCACACCTCAGGTGGGAGGGGCTAAGATACAAGGAGGGGAGATGAGGAAAGGAACCAAGGATGTACAAACAAAGAAATGAGAAGACGGGCATAACTCGAAACAACAAAAAGATTCAAATCTTGCACTGTTAAAGAAAGTGTAAGTGTGTTTCTATCGAATGTGAGCATTAATGAAAGAGTGTGTGTCATGTGAAGAGGTAGTGGATGTGTGTGAGCATGACAGAATCAGAGAGGGGTGTGTGTTGCAGCGGTGTTGTGTATGCATCTGGATTTGTTTATGTGTGTGTGTGTGTGTGTGTGTGTGTGTGTGTGTGTGTGTGTGTGTGTGTGTGTGTGTGTGTGTGTGTGTGTGTGTGTGTGTACTGATCCAGCCTTTCCTCAGGGCCTGCCTGGCATTGTGCTTCTTCCTGTCCCGGCAGACGTTATCAGTGTGGGATCAACAAAGGGACAAAAGGGCTCTGGACACACACACACACTCAAACACACACACACACACACACTCAAACACACACACACACACACACACACACAAGCTTTACTTTTTCCCAGGCCTCTTGGAGCCACAAATAGTTTCCTGTCTGTCTCTCTTTATTGATGGAGTTCAGATCACAAAAAATATAAAGAACAAGTTTTTAGGTATTAAACAATTCTTTGGATTCTTCTTCTTTCCCTCCTTTTCCATCCCTCTTAATGGTTTCTCACCCCATCTTCTCCTGTCTCTTTATCTCCCTCATCCATTCCTCATCTCCTCCTCTCCTCCTCCCCTAAAACTAATCCCCTCCTCCTTTTCTTCCTCTTCCCTTCTCCCATCCTTTACCAGCGTTCCTCCTGTTTTCTTATTTACTCCTCTCCTATATATTTCCTCCCTCTCCTCCTTTCCTCCTCCTCTTTTTTGACTCACATCTTCCCTTGTTAATGTTGGTGTTCGGTGCCTCACTGACCCGTCAGACCACGTTTAGTCGGATCAGCCTGAAAAAAAACACAGTGACATAACGAGACAAAAGAAGCAGCGTTAGCACAGCATTCCTCTCCATTAGGGTTAGAGTTCACTCTTCTCCTCATCGTCACTCTTCATCGATGGCCTGGAAGGAGGAGGATGTTGTTGAGGTATGTTGTTGTTGTTGACGGTGTGTGTGTGTGTAAACAGATAAACGTGAAAACAGTAAGCAGAAAACAACACCTGTCCTGTTACTGTAGAACATTATTATAACTAGATCCACATCTAATAGAATAAATCGGTGTTTTAAAGGGTTTATATATTCTATATTTCTATAAAATGAAATGAGCTTCTTCATGTTTTACCACAGAAGAAGAATGAAGAAGATGACCTCTCTTCATCCTCCTCTCATTACTCACCCATTGTCTCCTCTCTCTGGTGTCCTGCTGGTTTTAACAGTCACTTTAACCCTTTATTCCTTTCTGTCTCTCCTCCCTGACTGGTTCCAGCTTTTATCTCCAAATAGAAATGACATGAGATCATCTGGGATCAGCAGCCTCTTTGTGACAAAGAGAAGCTACTAAACAATCTGTTCCTGGTTGGTTATCCTACTATGAAGAGTCAGAACGTCTTTACCTGCAGCAGCTCCATCAGCATGTTAGATCTGGAGGTTCTGATCAGGATAATCGGCTGTAATTAAGACGAAATGTTCAGAAAACAGGTACATTTTCTATTAAGCTGAAAAGTCATTTGTTAAAGTTTATCCAGCCTCCTCTGACATTTATATTATATTCTACCCTTTAATCATGTTTTTTACTTTTACTATTTCATCCTCAGCGTTTGAATAACTGGCTCCACTGTGATCATTTAAATCAGCAGCTTTCTATTGTTGTCTCTGTTCTATTGTTGTCTATTCATTTCTTTTCCTCTGTCTTTTTCCTTTTATGCAGCATCACATTGAGTTCTTGGTCTCAAAGTTCCAACTTGAGTCAAGTTGGAACTTAACTTTAAAAAGTCAAGATTCTGTATTTAAGTTGCCATTTCCTGTTTTATTTGTAAGTTTAGTTCTCCATTGCTGTGTCTTCCATACTCAAACTGTATCACACTACTAATACTATGATACTCAGATGGGACACTCAAAACAACCCATGAACTGAGTCTGGAACGATGGACACTTCTCACCCTCCATGGTCGCCATCTTTACTACATAGCAGGAAGGGGAGGGGCTTACGAGACTTACCAAGCTTGTGAAAATTATGGCGGAACAGCGGAGAACAACTAATGAATAAAAGTACTGCAGCCGGGGGTTTGTGAAGTAAATTAATAAAACACGCTGATGATGTCATTTATTTCTTCATCAAGTCAGAACACGTAAGAACGCGGCCGCTTAACTTCTGGTCTACTCCCTCAAAATACAAGCTTTCACATAAAATCTCAGCAACAGGAAACAAAACCGTTTGTTTCTGCCATAAACATAAAAAAAATAGGTTACAATATGAACAATGTACCATTTCAGATGAAACGTGGAGCAGATTGAAACGTTCAGATATTTATAAAAGTGACGTGACGTTAGCGGTCAAATGATGCCGCTGTCATTTCCGGTAGGCAAAGTATGCGATTTGAGACACAGCACATGTCTTATGCTTTACACTTCCTGTCTTCTTGTCTTGTGATCTGTTTTGTTTTTGGTTCGTCTGTATTTTAGTCTTCCTTGTTTTCATTCCCTCTGTGTTTCAGTTTTCTCTCCTCTGTGATTGTCTGATGTTCCCACCTGTCTCTGATTGGCTCCTCCTCCCTGTTCCACCTGTTCCCCATCTCCTCTCGTTACCCCTCTGTATTTAGTCTGTTTCTTACCTTCTCACTGCTTTGCTCCATGACCTCCTGTATTGCTCCATGTTTTTTTTTCCTGTAAGAAACGTTCTCCTTTGATTTAGTATTTAACTTACCTCTGGATATGATTTATATTTATTATTTTTCTGTTGAATTTTATTTTTTTTTGGTTTTTTTACTCTGTTTTCCTGTGAAATTAGATTTTTGGTTTATTAAATTATTGAACTGTACTTCCTGTCTTCGCCCTCTCGTGTTTGCATTTGAACTCACCGTAACAACATAAGCTGGAACTCGACATGAACCAATCAGCATCCATAAAGCAGGAAATCCTCCAAATGTTTGTAACGACATTTCATCGAATGCAACCTTCTTTACCTGCAGGGTTTTTCTGATCTATAGGCACAAAAAACAGGTTAAATTTAAATTAACCTTTGTTGTCATGATTAAAATAATAACCCCTTGGGTCATTTTGCCGCCTCCCTAAACCTCATGTATTTTCCTCCTCTGATACTAATGAACAGGAGTCATACATCCTCTACTGCTTTGTCACTTCTTTGGCAGATAAATCTGACTTCTTTGGTCATTTTTCTGTCGAGGACAGTCTTGCATTAATCTCCTTTGGTCAGAACCACCCACCTATTCACACTAAAGTCACCTTCATCCTTCCTCAATCTCTTCCTCCAAGCCCCACCTCCATGTCGGTGACTTATCTTCACCTGAAATCTCACCACTCCTCCTCTTCCTCTTCCTCCCCCTCCTCCCCTTCGTTAGCCTCGCTGCTCTGCGTCCCACATGAGCGCTTTAGGCCTCGGGGGGGTGAGGAGATGCAGAGGGTGAGGTGAGAGGTCTGCGACCCCTCTGCATGTAAAACCCTACACCCCCCACCCCTTCTCCTTCTTAGTTGCCGTGAGAGAAAGCGAGGGGGAGTCGCTCAGTTCAGATCTTTGTTTTGTGATTGTGGAGGAGAGGGGGGAGGCCAAGGAAAATAAAGTCTCCTTGTTATCGCTCTCTAATTTTGTTATTGTACCTTATTTTGCTGTGTGGGGGTGGTGCAGTGATGGGGGAGGCCTGTGAGAAAATTCACAAAGGGGTACAATAAATAAAACAAGAACGTGATAGAGAATGGGACAGTCTGTGTAGAAGTTATTTTAATTTCCAAACACGTCAGAATAAGAAGGTTCTTTCCCCGTGTGGCACCGTGCCTCTGATTGTGATGCACGTTTTCTTTTTGTTGAGAAGGTCACAAAAGAGTTTGTTGTTGTTTGAGCCTGGTTTTGTGGGCAGACATAAACTTTTTGGGGAACAGAACAATCCTCAGCCGACAGAGTCGAGTGTGAAGCTGTGGGCAGACAGCTTCGTACGTAGACGTAGAGATAAGATGGAAACTGGATGGGTGAAAAAAAAAAACACACAAGAGTAGTAATGGGTCTGAGTCAAGTTACTAGAAATGTTTTTTCAAGTTCAGTTAATTCACATCACTATAAACTGATTTCCTTCACATTTTCTGTTTGAAGCTGCTGCTGGTATAATAAGAGACAAAGAGTTCAAACTGCTCCCAGTCATTTTATTTTTTATTTTTACTGTAACCACAGAGGCTGGATGCAATAATAAAGGTTCATAATGCTTCCACTAAAGATGTATAGAAACGTACAGAAGTTCTCCAACAAACGTGTTTTCTTCAAATTATAAAAAAAAAGGAGGGTCTCAGGAGAGTTTCAACTCTGGAGCAATGCATGCTGGGAATATGCAAATCATGTTTCTTTAGGCATTTAATTTTAATGAGTTGACTGAACTCTGTTTAGTATTTTCATCCAACTCATCATCTCACATCAGAAGAACTCATGATAATGTGTCCATCTGAAAACTAGACATTTTAAGTTTAATTAATTTTAAAAAAACTTAAGTGTGTAAAAGTATCAGTACTTCATTGTGAAAGCAGGACTTAGGTGTATTTTTACTTAAGTGTAATTATGTTAGTATTATCAGCTAAAGTTACCCATTCTGCAGACATAAATGGTTCCTCACATTATGTATTATCTGTGTTAATATTGTGTTGCATTCAGGTACACGTTGCATCTCATTGCTGTAATTGTTTTTTAAACGCCTGTCTCATTTCCTTCTCCAACAGACACACATTATAATATGTGAAGGTTGTTTAATGTTCCATTGAGAACTGGAGGCAAAATTTGAACTGTTTAAATGTCTGTCAACAATATTATGCTAGCTTTTAGCCTCAAGGGCCTGAGTCATTACCAATGATTGACAGCACTGTTAGCTGTTTGTGGTCCTGCTCTTAAAGGACTGATGTCATCATCTGGAAGTTGTTGTTTTTTTATTATTATTATTAATAATTATTTTTCACAGGTATTTTTTGCCTTTATTTGAAGGGACACTTGAGATGTGACAGGAAATATGGGAGAAAGAGTGAGAAGAAGACATGCAGCAAAGGGGCCACAGGCGGGAGTCGAACCCGCTGGATTTAAAAGTCTATTCCCTGTGATTTGACTCACAGGTTGTTTAGAGGCTGGTTGTGTTTTTTGGAGCTGTGATCTTAATTTACCAGTTTAAAAAAAAGAATGTGTCAACATTAATAATGTCTGTCTGTACACATCCCTCCTCAGGGCGAACCGTGCAATAAAGAGTCTGTCTCCTCCTCGTCATCACCACCATCATTTGTCTCCCAGCTAAACAGTACCGCTGCTCCTAACGCACACATCCGGTGTGTGTGTGTGTGTGTGTGTGTGTGTGTGTGTGTGTGTGTGTGTGTGTGTGTGCGTGTGTGCGTGTGTGCTGTTTTAGCAGTGTTATCAGGCAGAGATAGGGGCAGCTGGGCGGATTCTCTCAGGACCTCAGCTGAACTTCTGAACCTCGGGGCTGTTGTCGTGACCTTTGCCCTCTTAAACATGTCGACTCACACATACACAGATAAGTTGGTCGCACACTCGTGCAGCTCACCTCTGATTGGTTCCTGGCTGCTTAGTCAACAATGTCACACTGTCACAGCCTCACACATCCAACACGCGCACACACACACACACACACACACACACACACACACACACACACACACACACACACACACACAGAGAACCTTTACACAGATAGTGCTGCAACCAAGACCTTTCCTTTATGCTGAACAAACCAGTGACGGAGTAACGCCGCTCCATCGTGTGATTTTAGATAGCATCAGGGGCGGATCCAGGGGCGGGGCCAGAGGGGCACTGGCCCCAGCTGAAATCTGATTGGCCCCTGAAGTGCCCCTGTCAACTTGAATACTTGACTGTGTCAAGTTTTTCTCCTCTAAACTGTTGTGTATACTATAATATAGTATATAAGTATTTTCTTTAATTTAAAAAAAAATGCATCCTAGTTTAAAATTCAATAATTACTAAACTTTTTTGATGTACAAAATGTGCTTGAAAAAGGCACAGTTTGCATAATATATTCAATTATGTGTGTCTTAACCAAAAGCTATGGAGCCAACAGCAAACAATGAATGACTGGTGAAATATTCTGTGTATACATCTTACTGAATAAGGAAATGTGCATGAATGTTGGACATATAGTTGGCCCCTCTGTAAAAAATGTGGCCCCTCTATGGCCCCTGATTTAGAAAAATTCTAGATCCACCACTGGATAGCATGCCGGCTCTGCAAGCATGATGTAAAACACAGCTAGTGTAGTGTGACATTTTACATGCTTGGAGTAACTGTTCTTCCTTGTTACATGGCGGTTTATCTTTACTCTCTCTAGTGTAAACGGTGCTGCTCACTCAGGTGAGACACATCCATTACTTCCCCTTTAAAGAGGCCCCAGTGCTGTTGGACAGGATGACTTGTGTGTTATAGGTTAATCTGGATTGGGAGTGATGATCAGAAGCAATGTGTGTCTTCATTGGCTTAAAAAAACTATACTCACACACAGACACACTATCTGCTAAAAACAGACGTGTGTGCACAAACCTTCAGCTTCTGTTATGCAAAGTGATCCCTGGAGGCGCCAACAGTAAAGTCATCTCCTCCTTTACCCAGGAGAGTTTCCTCCATCAGTCAGGAAAGTATGGCCAGAGATGGAGCACAGATCAACATGTAGACCTAATCAAACGCTTCACGTCTAACTCCCCCTGATGGATCCCATTGGTTGCTGGGTCTCTACATAACAAAGATAACGACACACACTCTCTGTCACGTCTGCCTTTGTTGCTCTGCTCTATGGCAGCTTCAGGGATGCAAATGACGAGTTACCTTCTTCATCTCCACGGCTGTGCAGCAGAGTCAGAGTCACCGAGGCCACCGACACCAAGCCTCTGTTGATCCAAACAGTCTTCATCTTCACACGGAAACAGGTGGGAGACGAGGGGAGGAGCACGAGGAGAGGAGCACGAGGAGAGGAGGATCAGGAGAGGAGGATGAGGAGAGGAGGATGAGGCGGATTCACGTCTCTGATCAAAGGGCTGCTGGAGAGAAGATCTTACAGATGAGAGGGAGAGAGAGCGGTTTTCAGGAGCAGCGGCATGTCGGAACAAGTGAAGAACTCAGCAGGAGTCGAGAGGCGTGAGGGAGATGTGGAGGAGAGATAACAAGAGATGTGGAGGAAAAGGGAGAGAAAAGGTGGAAGGAGGAACACATGAGAGGGAGATCCTGGAAAGCAGGAGAGCTGAGCTGACAGAGAATTCCTCCAAAACATCACGTTTTCTTCACCAGAAACTTTTTTATCATCTTAAAGTTGGGTGTGCAGATGGATGATGTCATCTTATATGGCACACTGGAATTATTATGTGTCCATATATTTCACCTCTATACACAACAGAAACTAGATTATAATCCGAATCATCCAGATTAAAATATATATTTGCAGGGAGGTAGAGATGTAGCTGAGATCATGTAGATCCAGTCATTTAAATATGTCTCATGTGTCTGAAATATAGGAGGTTTTATCTACATGAAGAATAGATCCTGATCCGCCATTATGGAAAAATCATGTATTTGTTATTAACTCATAAACGACTGATGATAAACACGTGATTCCAAATGCTAGGAGGAACTCTTACTTAGTCTCCATAGTATGTGCTGTATCCTGGGTGCAATGATGAACTACTATCTAGGTTTTTAGGTTTTAGTGAATCATATGCACTCTTTTTTATTCAGAAGTTTCAGGTCTCGTCCCAAAGGTTTAGATGCTACTAACAGCTCAGGTACATCAGCAGCAGCATCAGAGCCCTCTAGTTGCTAACGTTTCTTCCTAGTCCCATTTGTTTTAATCCATTTTAAGGACATTTTCAGTCCCGTTTTCTTAGCATTAATGTAGCTATGGTAATCTGATACACCAGATGGTTATCATGGAAGTTATTTTTTTCAGGCGTTTTTGCCTTTATTTGATAGAGACAGTCGATGAGGTGCAGGAGAGAGAGTGGGGGAGAGAGAGTGGGGGAGAGACATGCAGCAAATGGCCACAGGCAGAGTGGAACCCATAGTGACTGCTAGAGGACGATAGCCTCTAAATATGGTGTTATTTACCTCCATTATGCTGTTTGTTAGATGATCAGGGTTCAGTACATAGACTCACCAGGAGGTGGTGGAGCCCACTAAGTAGTAAGGGTACCCATGAGGTCAAAAATCACAAGTACGGGCCCTGTTCAGGCCCTGGTTGTCATGTTTTAGCTGATCAAATAGAGAAAAAGCACAAAACCACCTAATTAAATAAAGCAAGTCTTTGAATACTGACCAGTAAATCTGAATAATCTTCTTTTACATGGCTGAATGCTCCCAGTCCAAGTGTCACGTCTTTCTGCTTGGTGAACAATAAAGTTTTTGGCTTTTCATGCAGAACAATAATAATAATTTTTAGCTGCTCCAAATGCTTCTGTCTCTTCCAAAGATTGTAACCATGTCAGTGTCTTGTCTTAACGAATGCAGCTCTTGACAAATAGACGAGCAGCAGCAACACGACTCCATCATCTCATTCCTCTCATTCCTGCAATTAGTGACACGACGTATGGGGCCTTGAAACAGTGACACACTCTCCTCCTCCTCCCGCTGGGACAACTGGAGATGATTGCCTTGACGAGGATGCAGGACTCCTCCCTTCTTTTCATTGTATTCTCTCTCCCTCCTCCTCCTCCTCCTCCTCCTCTGCATTCCTGAGGCCCGATCACTGCCTGGGAGTGAGGAGGAGACATTCCTGGCACCTTTGTTGAGCTCAGGATGCTCCTCTGTTGAGAAATGAAGGGAGGAGTGATAATGATGGGAGATGTTTTACTCCTCAGTCGTTACGACTGTTTTCTCTTTATTCACAAGGCTGGAAGAAGTCGTGAGATCAGGGGTGATGATGGCCTTCCTCTTTTCACTACAGTGGATCGATGATGAGGAGGCACAGCTGGAGAAACTGGTCCACATTAGTTTCATGTGGTGACTGAGGCCTATATTTACATAATTATTAGCAGAGTGGAAACTCTGGAAAGAACACAAATTATCATCATCATAGGCAGCCATGATTACAAAATCATGTATTCTATTAAATAACAACAGCATGTGCATTTTATAGCAGATATTTATTAACCTGATTGATCTTTTATTAACCTTAACCAAACATGTGCACCAACATACAGATTTACCTACAAACTTCACATAATGCAAACATTTAGCAGATCAAAAAAATCCCAGCAAACATAAAATAAGGACAAAAATAAATAATGATCAGTGGTGACTTTATGTATTTATTATCTTCAGCTGGTGATGCTGCTCATTTTGCCTGTTGGATGATGCTTCTGACAGCTTCTAGCTGACAGGCCACAGTAAATTAAGAGCATTTATCTGGGAGTGACTCCCTGTACGTCTGTACACTCCCTGTACGTCTGTACACTCCCTGTACGTCTTCAACTTTTGGAGCAGTGCATGCTTTTAATCAGATGAACGGTTCTGACCACAGCCTTGGAGAAGTCCTCCCAAACCTGCAGAAAAACATTCAAAGCACAGTAAGTCCTCATGGCTATACTAAAGAAAGTGTCTCTGAGTGTGTGTCAGTCACTGACTTCACAGGCTGGACGTATTGTTCAGCTTCATCAATCTGAGCTTCCTTTATCCTCCCTCTCCATCCATCCATTCTTCATTGTTCTGCTCTCTGCATTAACATTCCTCAGACATATACCCCCCACACAAAAACATACAAATATGCACACATCTGATGAGTGGCCGCCCTGCAGCACACACACACACACACACACACACACACACACACACACACACACACACACACACACACACACACACACACACATACTGGTTCCATGCTGCCACCGTCGGATGTGTTGTTAGGCCATGATAAAGCCGTCCAGTCTGGTTCTCAGGCAGTACAGTCCAACTCAGCCACAAACTGTAGAACACACACACACACACACACACACACACACACACACACACACACACACACACACACACATTCCAGTGGTTTGCATATTTCAGAATTTGTCATAATTAACCATTTAAGGTCTGGACTGCTGCATGTGTTCCATCCTCCGTCATCCATCATCAGATGAAACAAGCATCTCGACTTCAGGTCCACATGTGGAGCTTTTCTGATGCATCACATGGTTCTGTTCATCTACAGTTTGTTTAGATGTTTTTTTAATTATTCTGAGCAGTAAAGTTGGGTTTGACAGCTCAGTGTTGATCTTGGGAGCAGCAGTTGACAAAGTCATCCTAAGGTTCACTTCAGGCCACTTCATGCTTGTTCCAAGGGTTTATGGGACGTTCATTTTGTGGCCATATTGGTTTCCCAGACATTAACGGCTCCGGAGGACCTGAGAACCAGTTCCCAACCATTAAAAAAAAAAATGTAATAACTGGGAGAAACCACAGCTCACAAGTTCCTTCTGCCTCTAGAAAGCACTCAGAGAACTCAAACGTCTGCCTACACATTAGTTGTTAGTCCATTAGATAGATGTAATCATTGAAAATAGATTTACTGACATGTATCTATACAGCCCTCTAAACTTTAAGATTCATTTTAATGTTTGTTTGTTTTTATATAATATTGACAGGAAAAAAACAGGAGCTTAGATTTATTAACATTAAAAGCAACTTACTTGTATTGATACAAAAAAATTGCAGATCATTTTGGGGAAAAAATCTATTAAAATTTTTTTTTAAATAATGTAAACATAAAATACATTATGATAATTCTTAACATATCAATTTAATGGCAAATTATATATATGATTTCTGTCATCATTCAGGTCTCTGAAAAAAGAGGACATAGAACACACGGTGATGATGTCACCATGATGTCATGGCTGTACTGGGATCTGACTCATGAAGCCTAATTCATTCATCAGTGGTTTATGAGTTATCAATTAAAGTATGATCTGCTTTTCATGTAACTTCTTACCCGTCACATATACATGAAATCTATTTGAATGACTTTATATATATTTAACGATCAAACACAGGTGATCACATGACCTCGTCCAGCTCTCATTAACGGCGGTACAAATCTAAGGAACAACATGGTTTGTAGTTAAGGAGCTGAAACGTGAGAACATACGGGTCGGTTCAGTCCCTCCCTGCACCACACCCTGGGAGTCTGAGGCCTTATCACCTCACTCCCAACATGGTGGACAGATGAAGGTGAGAACCTGTCGTGTTTTCCTTCCCTCTCAGTAAAAGTCTCAGGAACAATATCCTGTTTCCGAGTGCTCACTCTTAATGTTCGACTCCCACCGAGCCCGGCTGGAGACGGGGGGGGGGAACAGTCGGGCATGTGAGAGACGAGCACAGAGGGTTCACAGGCCTCAGGCCGCTCTGAGGGCAGCTTGGGCATTGTTAACACCCTCAGGGGCTGGAGAGGTTTATGTCTGGCAATGTGAAAGAAACACGAATGATCCAAAATAAACCCTTAAATCAAGCATCTGATTGGTTAGAGAGATACAGAATCATCCTTTTGATGCCAAACCTCCTGACCTTTGACCTCTCTGAGGAGGAGATGAGAGAAGGAGCAGGTTCCTGCAGGTGAATGATGTGTTTATGGGGCATCCGTTTTATCTGGACAGGACTCAGAAGAAAATGATGTCACATACTTTTGTCCACCAATCAGGATTTGGCAACATTTGAATCAAAATCTGATGTCATTTGGGGATCAGATCTGATCAAACCCACAGACTGTTGAACTTATTTAATGTTATAATAAAATACAGAAGTACAAAAAGAAGCAGAATAGATTTCCCCCGAGTCTCCGCCCCCCTTGTCTGTGTGTGTTGTGGGCGTGGCTTCACTCACCTGTATTCAATCAACTCATCAATCAGCAGAAGAAGAACCTCCGGCTCACCTTCTTCAGCAGCTCAGCTCCTTCTGTTCTCCTTGTCCTCAGACTCCTCTACCTGCTCCTCACTCCTCACTCCTCACTCTGCCCACGCTGTCTTTACTGTCAGCAGCCTTCAGCCTCCTCAGTTCTCAGACCGGCTCCTCCATCCCTCCCTTCACTCCTTCACCCTGTTCTAATACATTCACGTCTTAATCAAGTATCGTCTGCTGTTGCATTCAAACATAACTATATATTGATTTTCACTTCATTGTGTTGTTAAATTACTGTTTCTATTTTAATTATGTTTTTAGGCTTGTATGTTGTTTTCTTTATTTAGCTTCTCTTTCATTTTTATTATTCTCTTCCACCGTATATCTTACTGCCTGTATTGTAAATGAAATACACTTGAAACATGTTAAACTTATCACTAACCTAATAATATAATGATACATAAATAAATATACATATACATATGAAAAATAATATAATATAAAAAATATAAATAAAATAATAAATATATAAATTTAATATGATAATTTCCATTTAAATTGTTCCACCCCTCCAAAGTTTCATGGAAACTATTCTTTTTTTTCTTTTTTTTCTTTTTTTGGTGGAGAGAATATTCCTGGATTAACCCCTTTATCCATATCAGCATCAAAATCCATTGCATGCTTTCCTGGCGCCATCCCTGGATTAAGTTTTGTTATAATCCATCCCATAGTTTCCCTCCTTAGTGGAGGTAAAACACAACGATAGGATAAAACAGAATCTAAATCCCATGAAAAAGACAGAATACTAAAGGCTCCCAAAGGTGCAAACATGTATAAGACCAACATGAAATGAATCCTAAACATTATTCACTAATCAAATGAATGTCTGCTTTTCTATCTGTGATTCCATTAGTGTTACTCGGTGAGTTCTGATCACTTACAGCTGGGCTGGAGGTCAGAGCCGTGTCACCAATGTTTACTCAGAAACGTTGACGAGTGTCTGACAGACTGTCCACACCCCCGAATATCATCTGGAATGTCCTCAGTTTTACCTTCAATCTGCATCAAACATCCTGCTAATTTCATACTTTTTTTCTTCTTCTTCTTCTTCTTTTTTCTTTTTTTTTCTAAATATCTGTCTGCACATATGCTTATGGTTTGTGCCAATGCTAATTTTATACATTTATTTGGAATTAGGTAGAAAAATAAAAATGCCATTTTTCTGAATGAGATTTCTAATCCCCCTTCAAACAAAAGTAGATATCACTCACTGGGGAGCTAAATAAATATTTGACCTAATCAATAATCAATGCTCTACACAATGCTGTCACTGTCCTGTATGTGTCTGCTAACAAAGCACTGTGTACACAGTCCTGGACGTTTAACTATTGTGCATCAGTTTCTTTAACGTTGGCTGATCGATGACAGGCGTCGGAGGGTAAACAGGTGAAGAACTGCATCCAGTTCAATAATCCATGAACTGTGGTGTCCTCAAAGAAAGAGAGAAGAACTGATACTGGAGATTTTATTGTTGCCAAGCTGGGCCTCCTCCTCCTCCTCCTCCTCCTCCTCCTAGGAGCTGGACTCTTCTTTTCCCATGGAGAGCGCTGCTCCTGTGGCTCCCTGATTTATGTTTTGCACAGAAAGTGAAACCGGCTCAATAATCCTTAGATATGAGGGAGAGTGGGAGGAGGAGGGAGAGATAGAGAAAGCAGAGGAGTTCATGCTCACACAAAGCTGCTGTTTGGTATTTACTACTTCCTGGGTCCCAACAAAAGGAGCACAGAGAGACGGTTTTATTGATCTCTTTTGTGTGTGGATTCGTTTTTATGGACATTGGAGGCTCTGTGTGCCGCTGGACGTCCTCTACAGATGTTAAATCAGTCGCCTCAGGTCATTAATCCGCCTGTAGGAGGGTCTATTAATGAAGTCTCATGTCACTGTTTTACCTGCAGGTGTCGGCCTCTTGTGCTTTCATACCTGGTATTAACATCCAGCTGTTTAATAACTTTATGTACAACAGTTAACAAATTAACCACAAGGCTGAAATAACTAAGACTTTGTAACAGAGAGTCTGCAGACGATCTCCACGTGTGAAAAAGAAGTAGAACATATTGGAACGTGTTTAAAGTCGACAAAATGTTGTCATCTTTCATACATTTCAGCTTCAAACAGCTGCTAAATGTGCAAAAGGGGTGAAAACTCTTTTGTTTCTCCTGCAATAAACCTGTTTAATTTGCACAGAAAATAATTAGGCTCAGATTTCACACATAAATGAACACGGCTAGAATTTGCACGTCTAATTTTTTAGTATTTTAGAGATTTTTTTTGTTTTTCTGTGTTCAACTCAGGAAACATTTTATATTTTTTATTGTTTTTTTTTTATTAGAAGTTGGTGTGAAGTTCTTTTCTGTTGTGTTGTTGATGTTTTATCTGGAGCTTCTGAACTGAACTGAAATGTTGTCAGTATCTGTGATGCTGTGACTCTTTTACAAGGAGGAAAAAAACCTTTTTTATTGCAGTAAATGCAGAATGTACAAGAAGGCATGAATGATTTTGAGTTTGCGAATCCGTCTCACCAGGTTTTGAAGTTTCTCCAGGGTTGTGTGATCTTTTACCAGTTCAGTTTTTTAATCACATTCTGTCTCAGAGTTGTTGCCATACAGTCTAACAGTTGGATAGATTTTTACATAAATTCTTCCTGTGTTAAAAGCTCATTCCAGACTACTTCTCACTTGCATCTTGGTTGTGATTTCAGTAAAATGATCTTCCTGTTTTCAGATGTATGATGAGGATCAGTGGGTTTAATGTTACATAATCACACTCCACTAATTTGAAGTCATTTCATTTAAATTACTGATTTATTTTCTTGTTCCTTCATTTTCATTTTTTGTTGTGTTACAATTTAGAATCCCAAAAAAACTGAATGAAGAATTATTTGCTAATATTCCATGTATTTGACTTATTATTGGGTTGTAAAAAAGTCTGATTACAAGTCATTTATCTGAAAACATCATTTTCTACTTATTTCAGAGACGACTTATTTCTAGACTAACCTTCTTGACAAGAAGAATAGATAATAGAACAGATAATTTCACTAGAACTAAACCATTCTGTTTGTGGTATCTGGCTCAAACACCCCAGAAGATGGTCTGAGGGGTCAAATGCATCTCTAAGTGCAGCTGTGAATGAACCCAACAGGTATTGTGATCAGACCCCTCAGGACGGATGTTAACAGCAGGTCTGAACAGGCTCTAGATGGTTGAGTGTATCTGACTCAATAGGATGTATGTTTGAGAGCATTTTAACCACATGTCAAACCAAACGTATCTATATATATATATATATATATCCCTGCTCTAAGAGACGTCAGCCCTGACTTCTTCTTCTTAGCTGTCTGTCAAAATCAACCAGCTGTTCTTGTAAACATCCTGTCTAACAGGACCCATATGACCTGTGTGTGGCAGCTTGTTTGGGTGGAAGGTGTGTTTAAGCTAAAGGTATAGCTATAGCTTTAATGAGCTAAACAGGCCCCGTAAAAGTCCACTACTGTTACTGGTTTATGGCTGAGCCTGGGGGTCTCTACGGGCTGTAAACCAACCACTGCTCACACACACACACACACACACACACACACACACACACACACACACACACACACACACACACACACACACACACACACACACACACACACAGAGGGCCACACAAACATGCTGCACACACACACTCATGAGGAGTTTAAATTATCTACATGAACGCACAAACACCAGAGTGACACACATAAGCAAACACAGGCATACAAATGCTTTAAAATACACACAACCCACCACATTCACACACTGAGTGTCACACCTGGTCAGGTGAGACCCACCTGGTTGCTCTCCTCCCCTTCACCTGTCGTTCACCCCGACAACCACAAAGTGAGCAAGAGAATATTTTCTTCAACCTGGTGACCTCACAGCACACAGAGACACACACACAGAGACACACACACTCACACACACAGAGACACACACACACAGAGACACACACACACAGAGACACACACACACAGAGACACACACACAGAGACACACACACTCACACACAGAGAGACACACACACACAGAGACACACACACAGAGACACACACACTCACACACACAGAGACACACACAGAGACACACACACACAGAGACACACACACTCACACACACAGAGACTCACACACACAGAGACACACACACAGAGACACACACACAGAGACACACACACAGTGGAAGTTGCATCACATTCATTCAGTATGTAAGTTTTCCTAATATCATCCAGCAGTGCATGAACACCTTAGTTCAGAGGCTACAGTGAATATTTCATCTTGAAAAAGGGTTTAAATAACATCTTTTCAAATGAATTTTGGATCTCTGGGCTTCTGTAGATTATGATTATGTCATAGAAGCTGTATGAAGTCATTTCCTGTATGTTTTCAGGTATTTCATTACATTCATTTCTGCTCAGTTGTTCAGGAGAACGTGTCATTTTGTGGACCAGAACCCGACCCTCCAAGTAGATAATGAGATAATGAATTTGAATGTGGTTGAAGTGTGTTTAATCAGTTGCTTTGAATAGGTTTCATTAAAAGTCAGCTGAATAATAGTATGTTTTAAAGTCCGGTACCTTTAAAACCATGAACAACATTCATCAGGATATTTATTATGAAACAAAGGAAGGCTGTAATATTTGAATGCTGTAGATTTAATATGCAACTAATTGTGAAATTTAACAAATATTAAAAGCCATAGTTTTACATTTTGGGAAATAAACTTATTTACATTGTTGTGGTAATATACATGACATCACTGATTTTTCTCACATCCATAAACAAAGCAGCAGCCAGTGTGTTTGGCTCAAAGCCCACTAATTAACACGTTATGTTGTTTATTTAATTGGTACAAAAACAGCAGTTGCCAGGCAACCGGTGGAGACTCCATGAAGTCACTGCTCCCTCTCAAGAACTGATGTGACACATAACCCCACAAGTTGTTGATTTTACACTTTTGGATTTGTACAGATTAAACAAACAAAGCATGTTGATTAGTGAGGTTTAAATGTGCTGCTATGCAGATTTGTTTTTTTTTTATACTTTAGAACAGATGCAATCATGTCGTTTATTTCTCAGCCAAAAAGCAAATAAGCAAAACTCTTCCTTCAACATAAATACCACTGAACGAGTGGAACAGACCATAACCTCATATACATCTCATATCTCTTATTTTAGTCCTGATGTTAAAGTTTGAACTGTATTTGGTGCATTTTGATGTCTAAATTTCACCAATTAATATTTTTTAATATTCAACTTTACTGTCTAAACTCATGAATCCTAAAAAAAAAACTTCATCAATATTTTAATTGATAAAGTTGTGGGATTTTTAAGTGAAATTTAAATCGTTAATTCAGATTTTCTTAATATTATTTTATTATACACTTAAATGCTTTCAGTACAGGGACATTTAAATTTAAAAATTGAGTCAGATTTGTATCCTTTCTTTTTTCTGTGTTTTATCATCTAAGTTGCAGTAAATCTTTTGATTTGAATTATAGAGTTAAATGTTTATTAGAGCCAGTTTTTACACTTGCTGAACGTTTTCTCAATATTTTACCAGTTCATGATGACCCAGTTTTAGACTCAACATTTTAAACAGCTTTCACTGCATTAAAGTTATTAAAACCTCTCCTATTGTTGTATTATAGTCAGGTCCTGGTTTAAAAAGCACCCCTCCACACCCACCCCCATCCCACTGCAATATTGCCTCTGTTCCCACCTATTATCAGCTAAGCTTGAATGTTCTGCCCATTATTCCCAGTTTCCTACTGTTACCAGTATCCTTTTCCTTCCCTGCAGGAATCAGGTGGGAATAATGTCTCTCCCTGCTCCCAGCTCCTTTCTGCTGTGACCGAGGGATGGGAACTGGCAACACAGGACCTCTTTCTCATGGTCGCACCTTTTTTAGTGTGACATGATCTCACAGACACATGCAGGGATGGTGGTCATCAGTCATAAGAGTCAGTCACTCAAAGAGGCTGAGATTAAGAGCTTCATTTAAAAAAAACAAAGATAAGATAAGATACGATAAGATAATCCTTTACAACAGCAACTGGATAGAAAAAATAGAAAAGAAGCATCAATAAATAATAAGTACGTTTTTTTTAAATGAACAATTTAAACAGGAGAAAAAGCCACTTATATTTCATTTTTTAACTTTCCTAACCATTAAGAGATTGATTGCATTGATCAACATTTAAACAAAAAGTAATGAACCTGTTTCCATTAAACTTTGTGGAGGGGTCAGGCATAGGTCAGGAAAACTAAAGAGACATTTGTGGGACTGCTTGACCTTCAGGTCTGTGTCCACCAAAGAGATTTTTCCCAGCTGAAATTACCAGGTGCTCTTCTGGAAATGCCCAGCTGGGAGCGCTTCAGAGCACTTTGGAGGTGCAACCAAAGCTGAGGCGCTGTGGTTGCTGTGATACAGAATATCCACAGAAGTAATTTGTGTTGCAAGTACCTAATTTTGCAGATAGTTTGTTTTATTAACAAATAAAATGGCAGCACAAGGTAGAGGACTTGCCCTAGCCCTGGTTCTGGATGAAGGGAAGGATGGAGGATGTAAGGACAGAGGACGGACCTGCAGGTTTATGTGGGTTCATGAGGTTTTGTGGCCGAGGAAACATCTTCATGTCGACATTGTGGTCGTCTGAGGATCACCTGGTACAGACACGGATACTACGAGACCATAGTTATGCATTATGAGGGAAAAGTTTAAAAAATGCCCTGGCTTTTCTGGTCGACGCCCTCATCCTTCCTCGAAGTCTCATGGAAATCCATCATGTAGTTTTTGTGAAATCCTGCAAACAAACAAACGGACCGAGTGAAACCGTCGATGGAGGCAATAAAAGTTTCATCTGGATCTGGATCCGGCATCAGTTTTCGCAATTCTCCAAAGTTCATTGGATATTTTTTACGAGCTGTTCTGCCAACGCGTTTGTGCGTCAACCCCCTGAGCAGACGTGATAATCACTGTGGTATCTGTACCAAAACAGTAAGATGCTGATTTAGCATCGAAGGCTGTGCCAATAAACACAGTGATTGTGGTTGCAAATCCAGTAAGGGTAAAAAAAAAAAAATGAAGGGAAAAGAAGCAGGATGTGAGTCGATTCCAGGAGGAAGATGACAGACCAGCATCTTCACCCGGTCAGCAGTTAGCAGGAAAACATTCTGCAGACAATAGCCATGTGATGAGAAGCTAAAGAGACAGAAGCATCCGTGCAGCTTGTTTTTGTCATTATTTAGCATTTCAGGATGATTATTGGAAGAACTGAAAAACACATCATTACCAGGAGCTCAATGGAAATAAGTCCTGCTTTTTTGGAGAGACCCCAGAATTGCTCCTGTCTCTGAACTCATACAGGAAGAAAACCACAAACTGCAACCGTTAGTTTGCTCTCCGTCTCTGACAGATATCCCAACACTGGCAGCCTTTTGCATTTCTTCTTCAGCCATTTTCAGCTAAAGTGGATCTCTCCTCTTTTCGATGTCAATCTTGTGGCCTCCACCAAATAAGTCTGACCTCCACCTTTGCTTTGGAGGCATTTTTATGGAGGCACGTTTCTCAAGCTGCTCACCCATGCCCTCGGATGGATGCTGAGAGATTCGACCCTTTCAGCAATGTCATGGTTCTTTTCCTGCCAGTCAACGCTGCTCTGCACACAGAAGCCTTTTTCTTCTTACAGTGGAGGACTCTGAAGAGCTCTGAGATCTTCACCCTGCCGAGAACAACCGGCCTGCTCTCGACTCTCTGGTATAAAGAGTGAGAGGAGTCCATGTTGGAAAGTGTTCAGGATGGTTGGACGGGTCAAACTCCCTTGGAGACCATACTTCAAGCTCTGCATCCAACCAAAAGTCTAAGTTGGCATTTACATTATTATAAATGAAACATAAGGAGAATTGCATATTTTAGTAGTATATTTCAACCCAAACCATCTTTTCCTAACCCTAACCAGACAGATAATAAATTAAATTAAATTAACCAGACAGCGTTAACAATCTTTGGATGCATATTTATTATTCCTAACTTGAGCATAGAGCTCATGAGTAAAACTGAACATTAGTTTTTAAGGTTGGAACAACGTAAGAAGGAACAGGAGCCAGTCTTCAGAATAAAACGTGGGTATTTTTAGGGATACGTCGGGTTTCCAGACACATTTTGGTGCAACGAAGCCAGATATTTGGAAGCAAAACGTGATTTTTAGCAGCCATTTAGGACGTTTTGTCAAGTCAAGTCAAACTTTATTTATATAGCACATTTAAAAACAACTTGACCAAAGTGCTTTACGACGTAAACGGTACAGCAAGAAAACACAATGCATGGTAATAAAAATAGTCACATCAGCTGGGATAATAGAAGGTACAATAAGAAAATAACTATAGATAATTCTGTGGCACCAGAAGAAGATATTTATATTTTCAACGACACGACAGGAGACTTTACAGCAGAAGACTTTTAAACGTTTTACACCCACTCACATCTAGAGACAATTTGTCATCAGTCATCACACACTATAGGATTGTATTTGTTGATTTTATGAAGACTGGGGTCACTAATTACATGACTGAAAATAGATTTCTATTGAGATTATTTCCCATCATGCTGCTGGTGGGTAATATGACCATAAAAGTACAGGTACCCCACACTTCCTCCAGCCTCTGTCTCTGCTGAAGCTGTCCAACGTTTTGAGTGTGAGACCGTTAACACACCTCCATCCTTCACAGCTCCACGTAGACACACACACTTCCCTTTCAGAAAGACTTTTTTACGATGGGACGTCCTGCTCCACGTCGCCATCCATCTCAACCTTGCTGTGCAAACACAACCCCCTCGAGTGGCTGCTGGAACTGGGAGGACAGCTTCGTTTGTCCTGCAATGAGACGACAAACACTCTGAAGAAGACGGGGTTTTGTTTTTTTTTCTTTGTTTGGCTCGGGGTGAAAGTTCATCTGCGAGAGAAAGAGGGGTCAGATGCATCGATTTGGCCTTGTGACATGGGACTGGGTGTGGGGGGGTAGATGGGGGGGAAAGCGGGAGGGAGGGCCGGCCCTTTGGAGGAGAATGACCTCTTAGACACTGTTGCAGTTCTGTAGTTCTGGCTGACTACGGCGGTGTTTACCCGAGTGGGGGGGGGGACACGGGGGTATCGGCTTACCAGAGAGCTCAACTGGGAGCTAACCAGGCTTCCTATTCAGCCAACACTGTCAGTCAATATCTTCCCCTATTCATAAAAAGGTCACTGGTCAGATCCCAGGGCAGGGAGGCTGGCTGGTACCGTCGGCTGGGACTGTTGCTGGGTTTGTTTATGTGCTCACCTCATTGTCCTGGGATATAGAGTACAGGGAGTCCATTTTAATCCTGGAGTAGCTTAAAGGATTGTTCTATTTCATTACAGCCTGGGTCTTATTTTTGGTGTAGTTTTCCCCTTCGTATCTCTTGGTTACTAGAATGAACACAAGTCTGTTTAGCTTTTCTGACCCTCGTCCCACCCCCTCGACAAGGTTTCATGGAAATCGGTTCAGAAGTTTTTGCTCAGTTAAAGGTTTACTCCCACTCAGTATTTTCCTGCTCAAGGCGTGTGAAGAATTTTGAAAGCCTACAGCCTGATATAACGCTCATATTTGTAGCTCAGCGGAATACAAACAACAATTCTGATTTTAAGCCCCTGAGGGGCGAATATTCTGAAGTAAACAAAGGTTTCTACGTTCTACTAATCGGTGAATGCGATGCGAATGCGAGTTGAATATGTCGTTATTTTTGCATTATAAACTCATAGAAACACTCAGTCATATTATATCTTCCTCCATCATATTTGTGGTAGAGCTTGTACTTGTGTGCAGGTGGGGGAAACAAACAAGAATCCAAACGTCATCCAAAAAGGCAAAGACTCCAGCAACACTGATGACCCTGATGAAGGCCACAAGCCCAAACACGTTGGCCAAGCAATAAAGTTGTTCCTAATACTGCAAGTGTTGCTGGAAATTTTTGCCTTTTTGGCCTGAAGGTTCAAACCTGTTGTTTAATTGTCTTAAAGAAGTCATGTCACTTATCAATAAGACACCACATACTTTGGTGCAACAAAAACAGTAAATAAAATCCGTATTTACGTGTGTGTGTGTCTCAGTGTGTTTGCATCTTGTGTGCCTCCACACATGGCGACACACAGCTGGTTACACTCTGCTGTGGAACACATGCGTTTTGCATTTAATCTGATTGCAGTGTGTGTGTCAGCGAGACCATGAATCAAAGGGAGAGGCTCAGACTGGGACATAAAGGCTGACCCTGGCACTGTGAAACACAACTTGACAGGACGACTGGGAGCATATATTAGCACAAAGTCATCACTGTGTGTGTGTGTGTGTGAAATCTCTTCTTTGAGCTGGACTCCTACCACTGAGCTCCTGGTCGCCACAGGGCGTCATCGTAAATACGGCAGCCTTATCTGAGTCTCACACAAACAACGTTCACATAACAACACATCTGATTATTGAACAACTCCTAACAGGACTTTAGAGCTGCTTCAAGCAGAGTGGGAAAGTACAAACACAGGACTTCTCATCAGCCAGAGTCACAACCACAAACACCATGAGAATAAAGGTGGGCAGTGTATTTGGGGATTATCTGGTAAAGGCTGCCCCCCAGTGGTGAAGTGGATTCATGTTTCCTGTGGTTTATATACTCTATATTACCTTATTTACCTTTTTATCCAGGACAACAAACATCAATCGACATCTTTATGCTGTAAAAATGGAAACAATTACTTCAATTACGTTTAGAGAGAATGAAAAGGAAGCCAAATGTCCTTTAATTCTTCAATTATGTGACTACAGAACAGTTCAAGTGAATTTTGGCGTTTTGCATTGAAAACACAATCTGAACTTGAAAGGAAATGTTTGCATTGAAACAATTGTAATGGAGAATTTGTTTTTGGACTTATTTATAAAAAAAATTAGAAACAGATGTCAAAAACAACTAAATTTTCTTTTAAGCTTTTTTGGGATTTATTTTGATGTGTTTTTCACTGACAATGATGAGATTTTATTCTTCATTTCTGCCTTTTTATTTCATTGAAAGTTTTTTTTTCATGCTTTCAAGATTGTTTCAGCTCCCAAAACCACAATAATGTTGAGTCACTGTTTTCTGACGTGGAACCAGGCTGGGGTTAATGTTGGCTGTTAACTGACATTATACTGGTCTGGTAGATGTCGTCTGGAACTATCAAATATAACGTGAGCTATTGTAGCTAATACTGTAAGACAAACAACAGGAGAGAGAATATTATTACCACATATTTGTGGTTTGGTTGTTTCAGATGAACACTCTTGGTTTAAAGTGTGTTTAGACTGTAACAGGATCAATTCCCATTTCAAATTAAAGATTGAATATTTTTCAAACTTTTATGAACTGTGAGCACGTGAAGCAAACAGTGATTTCTTCTTCATTCTAATTGATTCTTTTTTTCCCTTTCTTTTACATTCTAATTCATTCTAATTTTACATTCTAAGTCTAATTCTGAATGCAAATTTAGTTGCTTTACAACGACGAGATCATGGGTTCAAATCCTACTTTGGACATATGTTGCGCATATGATTTAATGTGGATGTGAGTGAAAGGTTGTTTTTCTCTAAAAGCCCTAAATGAACAGAGATTCAACAGAAATGTAGTTGTTTTAATATTTATTTTACATAAAATATCTATTATTCTACTGTTTAATGAACATTTATCAACAATAATATACTGTAGTTTCATTCATTTGGCCTGTAAAATTTCTTCTGTATTTTTATGGTATGTATTTTTATATTTGGTATGGTTATTTACCATAATTTGACGGTATCCATCTGGAAACTCTGCTGTCAGTCCTTTGACCATTTGTTTGAATCAGCGTAAGACGAACCAAGCCTGAAAACAAAGACAGGACTTTCTTCTGATTCATTTTATAGTAACCTAAGTTTGGTTCCTCTGTTGTCTGAGGATTCACTATATTCATTAAATCAGATGCAAAAGTCCTGACATTTGGTTCAAAAGATGTAACCATGTTCTTTAGTGTTCTAGAAATGTTTCAAGAGGTCAAAGCACCAGGTTGTAATTGTCAACAAACATCATCTTCATCAGTGAAACCCCAACCATCAGGTTGAGGTTAGAGTAACGGTGGTTTCTCTGCAACGCCTCTCCCACCTCAAAAGTCATTATGGTCTGTCTACCAAACAGCATCCTCACTGCAGAACAAGACGCCTTTGTTTTGTCGTCCCGACTCTCTCGGGGCAGGTCCTGGATCAGTTTGTGGACCAACAGGGATGCAGCTGTTGGCCCCCCTGATCAAAGTGGACTGGGGCCGGAGCGCTGTCGGTCCCAGTGTTCAGCAGCGCCATTCTGTTTGGGATTATCACACCTGTGGTTCAGAGATTAATCCCAGCAGAGACATGGGAACCAGGGACAAGAAGGCTCCAAAGGCCAGAGTAGAAAGAGGGGAGGGGTGCATCCCAGGACTTTGGCCCCCATGAGCCGGAGCTGAGGTACATTTAGGGGCCAGCAGGTTGGAGAGCAGGTGCACTTAAACCATATGGGTTCTTGGTAGCAGTGCATGGATCAATACGTCTGATTCCCGTGTTTCTCTTCTAGAATGGATTTTCATATTAAAGATCGATGTTTAGACTGTTTTTTTATTATTATTATCATCTGGGACACAGAAGAAAATAATGACGCGATCACTGGGATCTAGTACGAACCGGAACTACTTCTGTTAGTCATAGGCGAACTACGTACGGCTCCGTATGAATGCTTCTGTATGGAGTTCAGGGTTCTTTAGCACTGGCCTGTATGTGATGTGTGTGGTAGGACTGCCAAGTACTGTGGCAACACCACAAATCTTGTTACCCCTTTAAGACGATATCACGATGCAGAATATGGTGCGATGGTGATGCAGGCGGAGAAAGGTGCTGCTACTGATAGGGCGAGACAGACTTCACTCACTGTGTCCTTTGTCACTAGTTAGCTCGCTCTGATGACGATGTTCATCACTGACTACTGACCGTGAAATATTTCACATCTATCTTGGCATAAGTATATTGAGTTACTTGCACTCTTAAAACTACCGAATGCACTTCAAAGAAAGATGGACGCCATTCCTGTCTTTTTTTGGGACTGAGCTAATCATCGTCACACCCCTGTCCTGTCCCGTCCTACCACCTCTCTGGCTCGTTCTCTTTATGAAGACGTTGATTTGACGCTGTTACTACCTCTGAACAACAATGACGCCCAGTGACGTCTATGTCTGTAAAAGGTTTATAGAGACAGCAGTTGTAGCAGCGGGGTTTTGGTTAGCTAGGGACAAGAGAGAGAGAGAGTATGGGTGGTTCGGGTGGTTTGTGTTGAACCATTTGTGTCATTATTTGGCATTATTAGGCCAGCCATCCCATAGTTAATGGGATATTTCAGTCTGGACCAAAGCAGTGACTGTGTATCAGGTCAGAGGGCAGGGAGATAAATAAAACCAAGGTTACTGTGTGGTTAGCTATGAGATGTAGCACTACGCTGTAGTTTCATTGTTTATTTAAAACAATATTTGCTCAAATCATGCAGGTAGGAACATGAATATATCATACACAGCACTCCACATGAGCAGAAATGTTATTGACTGAGCAGGTAAGGTTCTTTAATCATTTGCTCTGTGACCCTTGCGGTGTCGTGTATCTCTGCTAGATCAGCTTTCTTTCTTTTACTGACCATGCAGAAAATCCTCTCCTTGTTTGTGCAGCTAATTCTGCCGGCATTTTCCACAGTCTATCCCCCAGTTTGTCTAACGGCTTAATGTCTGCAGCCCACTTTACTTAAAACATCTCAAAGCTGCAGTCCATCCAGCTCCAATGACAAAATAAAGCTTTTTAGTTCCCGCTGGACAGTTTGTCCCTTATTCTAATGCCCTCTAAAGTCCTCATACACACACACACACACACACAGACACACACACACACAGGTTTAGCTTCATGTGGCCCCTCCACAAAGTCAGTTCAGTAGTTTTTGCTTATTCAGGGATCCCATATTTATGGACTCCGCCCTCGATCCAGATCTGCACCAACATTTGAATGGGTTCTTTCCTGGCTCCAACATTTCACCCAATTTCACGGACATCCATCCAGTAGCTTTCAGTGGTAGCAAACATCAAATTAATTATGGTTTCTTTCTTTTTGCATTTTATTTAATTTTCTTTTATTTACATTTCAAAATAAATCCCCGTCTCCTTCATTTCTTTGGGAGAATAATGTAATTCTGTTGTTTTTAGGACTAAAAAACTTCACCCAACTTCCCATCATTGTGGAAATGAGTACATAATGACTCAGTTTTCATTTCTGGGTAAACTGTTCCTTTAAGTTGACCCACAAAGACTCTAAATACTGAATGTAGTACGTATTGTGTATGTATTACAAGACCTGAGACCTCGAAGTGCTCCTCTGCATTCAAGGGCCTGTATATTAAAGACATCTCATTATATTCTTTTTAAATAAGCAAAACATTTCTTTGAAATTCTTATCATAATACGTCTAGTTGTTTGCAGGTAGGAGCTGTAGGCCCACTCGTATCACAGCGGCAGCAGAGGTCAAAGGTCAGGGGAAGGCACACATTCATAGATTTTATTTAAAATCCAGTGATGTCCGTTAAACCTCTCACATGTCATGTGCTACTGTGCAGCTGACAGTGGACCAACAGCAGCCATCGAAGCCATAGGCCCGTCAGGACGACTCCTCTCTGCTCCACCTGTAGGCAGATGGTAGTGATGGGGAAATGATACCGAGGCTTCGGAACATGTGTCAGTCTTCCTGAAGCGGAGTGATTCGAAACACTGTGTCGGAGCTTGTATCAAAACGTGAAAAAGTGAAGCTTCGACCGTCATCGCTGCTTCACTTCACGCTTCATTGGTTCAGAGCGTTGCCTTGGTTTGACAGCTTTGAGAGGTTTGGCGCTAAACAAGCTACATAAGATGCATCATTATTATTTCAACAGTGTTGGGTTGTGAGGACAGAGAGATTTGGAGAGTGTGGGTGAGTGTGTCTGCATATTAGGGTTTTTTTAAACAAATGTCTTACTCCTTTTAACAAAGAACTTAGTTGTACTTCTGCTGCAATGTCTAAGTGTCTTCTAACAACAAGCGTATAATTCATTTTAATGTGTAAAGATGATGTAATCATTAATTAGTATAAATGAACCAAAATATCAGTAGATTAAAACGACCACACAGTCTTTTCTGAACATTTCTTGCTGACATGGGATTGAAACAGTGTCAGTGCTTCAGTCGAGCTCCTGAGAGGTTCTATGGCTTCAGTTGAGCACCAGATGTCCCTGTTCTTCGTTAGACTGAAGCCTCAAAGCTTTGAATATTTTTCGGCACCATTAGAAGGAAAGCCTCAGAGCTTCATGAGGCTTCACCTGCCCATCACTCGCAGACGGCAAGAAACAAAAAAGATTTACTGAACCCGTAACACAGATCCAGACCTTCTCTTCTTGTTTTGTGACAGCATGACTCAGGAAAGAGAAGTGCTTTTATCTGACAGACTCTCACTGTTGGGCAACAGTCATCAGTCTGTCATCGGAAAATGTGAATCTGTCTCTGAAATGTAGAGACATGACAACAAAAACAGAACATAATTCATGTGTTTGCTTCATTCAAAAATGTATATTATTTCAATGTAAGTAGTCCTGTGTTTAAAATGTTCCTATAGAATCAATAAGATTACACTGTTTACCAGCAGGTGTCGGCAGCAACACATGATTGTCAAACATTCTACTCACCAAACCAGACATGACCACAAAGATTGATCAAGATTCTGTGTTTTTAAAAAGAGCTACTATTAGGCCTATTTACATTTTAGTGAAGCTTTAGATTTTATTTATCATTTTGTTTACTCTTCTTTCACTTAAAAACTCATTTCATTTGAAAGCTTTAAAGCTATTTTTTTAGCTTCCTCACATTATCACAGTATTTGCTGATATCACAGATGATATCATATCATGACATCATCATATACAGCACTTCTTACACTTTTAAAGATTCTTTTTTTTATCTTACAGTGGAAATAACTAAATCTGTCACCCGGCTACATCAGAATAGACTTATTATATTATACCATGAGTGCAAATGTCATATGTGCTGTAAATCTCTGGTTTTGATGGTTAGACCACAGTTTAAAGAAGATGTGACACCAAAATCACAAAAAGGAAATAAAGTAATTTCCTTTTTGTGATTTTATCAGTGTGTAGAAATGTAATCTCTACATATACTGTACTGTATGTCACAGTGACAAGGCAAACTATACAATAACATTCTGTTTGTTGAGGGCAGGAAGAGAGCTGTCAGACGTCCAGGTAAGATAAGATAAGATAAGATATCCCTTTATTAGTCCCAGTCTACAGCTGGAATTCCTGGATTCCATTTCTGAGAAAATGTGTGTCGCCCTGCCCAAAACGTACGATGCTGCTTATGACACATCCCAAGAGGAAACTTACAAAGCAACATGTTTTACACTTTAGTTTCTGTTCAGTCAGATGTGTCACGACATGTTTCTCTGCTAATACTTGAGGGACAGTTACTGTACCTGTTTGTTGCATTGTTATGCCTGCAGCAATGCATGCAGGACAGGAAGCTGTTCAAGAATTATTAAGTGAGTACAGCTCAGTATCAACACCATCTGTCTGTCCAGACACTTAAATGAAGCTGTGAGATCAGAAAAACAAAGAAAGCGTTTCTCTTAACAATTCTCTCATTAGCACCAGGTGCACTAAAATCCCTCCACCTCACTACAGGAAACCCTTCAAATAAATGATTTCCAATGCAAAACCACAGAACTAGACAAATTTAAATATATGAATATTTACTTTGTCTTGAGTTTGTCTCGTAGAGTCATGGCAAATAAAGCAAAAGACACCAAAATGCACTTAAATTATTAATAGTTTATTTAAAAACATAATGAACAGAAGAGACGGGATGAAGAATCCTGCATCTAGTGTGGTGAGCTGGTGCTGCTGGGAAGGAGAAAACCAAACATGGAGAGTGTCTCTTTCAGAGGAATGAGATGGTAGATCCTTTAGTGACTGGGAACAGGTGCCCAGTGCTCCCAGTCACTCCCAGTGGACGGCTCTGTCTGCCTCTTACAGTTCATGAAACCTCAAGAGCAGAACAAACAAGGCACAAGCAAACAAAGGGCAAAGCCAGTGCAAATGATTCTCAGATGATATGAGGACCTCATTGCATGAATATTTTCCTAGTTTTATCCCAAATATCTAGTGTGAAGTTTCCTCAGCCTGATAAATAGGACCTATTGCAGAGTACCTGCAGCGGCATGCAATCAGAGCAATAGTGTGACCAAAATATACAAGGACTGGTTCAACAGGTTTGATGCTAAGAATGCCTATGACTAATATGAAAGGCAGTCAGGAGCTCAGGAGCTCAGGACCTCTACAACCGATTGTACCTCTTGTGAGTTTCGTTCGTACCTAAGAAGGCGATTGGTGAATGCCTCACACTTAAAACGCTTGACCGGCCATAAGTGAGAGGACGAGTAACTTTTGCATGAGGACCACAAAAGTTCATCATCCTTTAGGCCTGAGGAAAGAGGATTTGTCTGTGTTTCACTTATGGCAAGAGTCTTTTTCCTCAGAGTAGACTTCGTCATTTTCCATTGCTTCCATTGAGCTAGGGATGACTTCTCAATTCTACTTGCTCTGTGTCTGTGCCTTCCGTACGTGTCTGCTGCCGTCCTGCAATGAAAAAAAACAATCATCAGCGTTTTAGCCCTGATTTGCTCTGTTTTAATTAATACAGCCTTTTATGGTTTTAATTAATAACCTTTTTTAACCTTATTTCCAGTTGATTGTGTTTTTATATTGTTTTATAGTAGTTTAATTACCCTTGTTTTATGGCTGCGTGAGGGGGGTGTCGTTCTAGAAAACCCATCATTTTAAGGTGAAGCATCCTTGTAAGGGTCCACAGCTAGTGCACCGGGTTGGATTATGCTTTATTCGTCGTTCCTCCACCTCTGTTATTAGATATTTAATTGTTTACCATGTATTTCATCTACATAGGGCTGTATAAAACTTTAACAGAACAAAACGATTAAAATATATATATTGACCTAAAACCACGTCTCGGTCATCAATGTGGACTTGTCTGTGTTTTGGGGAAACCCTATGTATGGAAGGAGTTATTGACTCGTTTTAAAAGAAACAAACAAGAACACGATATTCTTTGGGGGAAAGTCCCAGTGGCGTTGTCGATATTTTAACCTTAATACCGAAACTAACCACACCCCCTTCTGGCCCGGTTACACATGCAATGCATGCATGAAATGAGTTACGGAGGGGATAGCTCGACTATCGTGAACCAAAGCGTACCTGTACTGTTCCTAAACTCTAAATTAGGGACATAACAAAATAAACTATGGTAATGATTTCCCACTACTTCTCATTTTACCTGCTGAAACCTTTCTCTAAACACTTTATTAACAATGGTCAGATAACTAGTGTAACATGAAAGAGGGCAACATTTTAGATTTAGTGTTTAGTAGTTACTGCCTTTGTCTGTATCTGTTTAGCCCTATAAAGCCGTACGTATCATATATAATACATTAACTTTTAAGGCCTTTCTATCATCAGTACAATATTTTTTTTCCTGAAAAACCTGACTTATACAATCAAATACATGTATTGTGCGGATAATCCACCAGGGGGCATTAATTGATGCACCAGAGGTCCGTCTGCTGGCACACCAAAAATGGCCACCTCCAATGAATGAACACCAGGTGTTTTGGCAAGGAGAACTTTGTCAATTTTGAAAAGGTAAAGGTAAGAAAAACATTAAAATTGTTACTGAAACATCATTAGGAATAGTTACTGGGTTGATGCAACATAAAATTTCATAATATTTCATAACTTATTTTTTTGTAAAACCGTGTTGAAAATGTATGTATTAAATTATATACAGCAGGTTTAAAGGGCAATTTATCTGCAAATCGGTCAATTGTCATTTTGTTGCATTTCATGCATGATGCATATCATCAAGCAACATACAGTCTTTTTATTATTCAAGTAAAATAATTAAAGGTTTAAATGACATAATTAGGTATATTTAGAGTAGTAACATTTCAAGTATTTACTATTGATTTTCACTAAAAACTGTCTAATTCAGAAAACAAATAAACAATAATTTGTTTTTGTTTGTGTGTATTTTTAGATGGCAAGAAAATACTCTGTTGAAGATGCACTGAAGATTATACTAGATGGGGATGCCAGTGACATTGAGGAGTTAGGGGAAGATGATGATGATGATGAGGAATGGACTCCTCCAGCTCAGTCTACTGAGGAAGACTCAGATGATGAGGAAGACTTAGAAGATGAAAGTGTGGACCAGACAACAGCAGAAGTCCCCGAAGAGGACCCAACAACATCAACGGACACAACAACACAGTCAGCAAGGGGCAAAGTGAAACGCAAAGAGTATCAGTGGAAAAAGAAGAAGTTTGAACCTCCTGCTGTTGAATTTGTGGAATGTGTGGATGAAGACACTGAAGACAGGTCTTACTGGACACCATACATGTATTTCAAATATTTTGTGACAGAGGAAATGGTACAGGAAATTGCAGAAGAAACAGACCTGTACAGTGTGCAAAAAGAAGGAAAGTCAGTGAACACAACTCCCAAAGAAATTGAGCAATTCCTGGGTATGTACATGCACATGGGGTTAGTACAGATGCCCAATGTACGAGCCTATTGGGAGATGGAGACAAGGTACCCCACAGTTTGTGATGTGATGTCACGGGATCGATTCCTGAAATTGCTGACACTGATTCACTTTCAGGACAACCTCAATGTGTCTGAGGATGAGAAGAAAGATAAACTGTGGAAACTCAGGCCATGGTTACAGAAACTACGCGAACGCTTTCTTTGCGTACCTCCTGAACACTGTCACGCTGTTGATGAAATCATGGTGCCTTTCAAGGGAAAATCCAATCTACGTGCCTACATGCCAGGGAAACCTCACAAGTTCCATTGCCAGTTCCATTGGTGGATTATTAATTGTTTACTGTGTTAAACAATCTTGTGTTTTACATGTTTTTGTTTGTTAAAAAAAATAAGTTGTGAGGACTCTAAGGCCTGATGTATCAGATATAATACAAATTGAAAAACATACTTCCAAAATGATAATTGAAAATTTTTTTTTTGTTTATGTCTGAAGGACCAATAAAGACTCCAGTTTCAAAGAATTAGAATTTTCTGTCAATTATTTCATGGTTCAGGCTTTACAGGGTTTAAGGTAATACAAAGGTAGAAAGCAGTATCTGCATTTTTTGGGGTCATACATCATGATTTTTAGGTTCTGAAAATTATCTTAACTGCATATAAAAAAGATTGCTACCTAATTGATGTGTTACATAACGTGTTTGGTTGGCCAGTCAAAAAACTATGAAGCCATTTTCCTCAGATTCATTACCTCCACCAAGGAGGAGATGTTGTAGCACAAACACAAAAACTTTTCTCTTTTTTTACATTTTTTTCTATTACACTTGATTTTATAAATATAACTTGTGGGGAGAAAGGAGGGAATAATCAGCCTTGTCGGAGGTTTGCGATCTCCGAATTCTCTTCCTCTTAGCGTAGTTACTGCAGTTTGCCTTTGTTAGGCAGATTAGTGGGAGATGTGTTTGAGCTCAGCCAAAACTTCAGTTCTGCATTTAAGAGTCTCTTTCTTAAACAGTGGGGGTGTATCTGAACATGCACAATTTTTTTTGTCTATTTATATCATGTCCCAAGGTTCTGTTTGGTATTTCAATTGGTTCCTTTACATCAGTTTTTGATATATAAAATAACAGTAAGTATAAAGGGTGATCACTCACGATTTCTGCAGCAGTAACAAATTAAAATGCCCAAAGGGATCAAAAAAAGTGCAATTCCTAGAATAGCCCAAAGTCCTTGTTTCAAGTCTGTAAATTAGAAGAAAAAACAGAGTAATAAATTATTTGACATGCTGCTTTAGCCACAACTCCAACAACAAAAGGCATTTTGCTTGAAACGTTTCGCTAAACAACTTTCATGAACAAAGAGGCAGGTAACTAGTGTAATGTGAAAGCTGTCAGTGTGTTTTTTGACACACTGACATCTGACATAGTTTGGTTTGAATACCCAAATATTTTTTTCACTCTTACCAGTCTCATCACCCTTGTTTCCTGCAGCAGCAGGCCGCTGCTTTAAAACCTCAGCCAGAAACAGCAACTAGCTACTAGTTAGCAACTAGGCAAGAATTTATCTGTTAAAGATCCAGATTCTTCCCTCGGGAGTTGGTGGAGACCAAAACAGAGCTAAAAGGGGAGTAAATATTGGACTTGATGTGCACCACATTAAATGCATTTTGATGTTTCTCTGTCTGCTGGTGGTGTAAATATTCGCATCTTGCTACCATGTTAGCTGCAGCTCAATTTTGTAAGATAATAGTCATACGTAAATGTTGTGTTTGATTTCAGAATGAGAAATAAATAGTTTACTTACCATCAACCTCAGCTGGAAATGTTAGCATGCTAGAGCCCTGAACTAAGTCAATGAATACATCACTTCCTAAATATATCATATGTATGTCATTGTTAGCATCTTGACATTAACATGTGTTTCAAGGAACAGTTCCCCAAAAGGTTTGCTTTAGGTTTTCAACTTTTTAGATTAGGGGTTAGCACTGGGTACGACGGCCAATTGGGGTCGTCCTTTTTGGTTTGTTTGGTTGTACTTGTTTGTTCTTTTTTGTTGGGTTCAATAAAGCTAGTCTAGCCTTTGTCTGGCATCCTCTGTCATACGCTATGGTCTCCAAACGAGCCATGGTATTCTGTCAAGGAGGCCTTAACACTCTGCATACCTCAGTGTTTACCCACCTGAGATGGTTTTAGCTTAAAGGCTATATAGTGAAGATTTTAACTTAATTTTAGCATATTTTCAAATGAATTTTGGATCTCAGGGCTTCTGGATGAAGATGGATGATCCCCTTTAGTTGTTTAAGAGAATGCTGCAAAGCTGTTTTTCTGTGAAGCTCCAGGAATAGACAGAGAAACTTCACCAGACTTTCCAGTGGCGAGGGGAGGAGCAGAACATGACCGAATTTAAATTTTTGGAAGAAGGGTTCTGTTAAGCAGAAGCCAGAGCTGCTAGCATGGCTCTCGCCTCTTCGTCTTGTTGAAGCTGAATGATCTGCTGCACTCACCAGGAGGGTCGACCTCTGCAGCTATGCTCTTCATCTCGTTTGAGTTCTGGTCGTAAATGGAGCAGTTGACTGACTGTAACCCCTTCACACTCGCAGAGCTTGTGACAGTGAAGGTTTTATTTGTTGGATCCTCCAGCAGGGACATCTCAGCATCCTCCAGGTCCTGCCATACAGAGCTGGTTTTGTTCAGACCTCTCCATGACATATTAGATTTTGGATATCCAGCATAAGCCTTACAAGTTGCGCGCATTTCTGTTTTGTTAATTTTTAATTCTAGATCTCTGTAGGGCGCTGTGAAGAGAAAAAAAGAAAAAAAACTGAGCCGTTTACAGAACATTGGTATGAGGAGATCTTTACAGTGGTCTGAAATAAAGAAGCTACAGCACTCACCTGAAACCTGCAGCATGAATTTGCAATTTTCTCCATGTCTGACTTTTTTCTGCTGACCAGTGAATTTAGAAACAACCAAGAATATTTTTAAGTCATCTCCAACTGCAACATCATTAAGTGTAAGGGAAACATTCCCAGAGCTAAGCTCGGAACTGCAGACTGTTCTGTTCACATAGCTGGAATCTTCTTTAATTATTTTGCCCTCCTTCCAGTGACACATGAGAGACTTCTGCTCCTTCCAGTAAGACCAAGTGACATTCACTGGCTGATTTGACAGCAAACAGGGGAGCATGACTGACTTTCCAAAGGTGGCATTGAGAGTCTGCGTGGAGATTTGACCCATGAGAGGAGCTAGAAAGGAAACAATGAAATATTTGTCAGGAGGAAGCGGGTGGGGGGGAATAATGGTTGCAACATTAGAGAAGCAGTAAGTGTAACCTCAGCGGTGCAGAGGCTCATAGTTATCTTTATTTATCTCGTAGCAATGTGAGGAATGTCATATCACTGTAAACAGCAGACTCCATTGAGCAAGCACTTCTTGAAATATGAATGAATGAAGATTAAATTCTTACCGAAAACAAGTGTAAGACAAAGAAACGTGGAGAACATGTCAGCGCTGCAGAGGCACACAGAGGAAACAAACACATTTAGATATGAGTAGTTGCACTCAATAGATGAAATTTGGCTCATAAGTTAATAGTACAGGTCATACAGAACTGCAACCTGATGTTTTTTAAGTGAAGGATTTAAGATATTTAACTTCAGCTGTTTCCTTTCTTATTATACTTTTGCTGCTGTGATATTTATTATTCATTAGAAATGAGATGACACAAACCTTTCAAAGACACGTCTCTCCTTCTCACAGCTCCTGCTTGACTCCTCTCCTGTTAGACAATGAGGTCAAAGGAGAGCTTACGGTACGTTACAACAGAGACGATGCCTCTTCTGCTGTGATTGGTTGCTGGTTCCACACCAAGGGAGGGACAATGGGCGGGTTTAGTGCTGGCCTTGCAGTGAGATTGCCAACAAGTGTAGTGGCAGAAAAAGTCTGTGGTTTTAGTGGCTGGAGATTTAGTGCATCTTCTTTCATATGAACTAACTCGCTGCTTCACTTCACGCTTCATTGGTTCAGAGCGTTGCCTTGGTTTGACAGCTTTGAGAGGTTTGGCGCTAAACAAGCTACATAAGATGCATCATTATTATTCAACAGTGTTGGGTTGTGAGGACAGAGAGATTTGGAGAGTGTGGGTGAGTGTGTCTGCATATTAGGGTTTTTTTAAACAAATGTCTTACTCCTTTTAACAAAGAACTTAGTTGTACTTCTGCTGCAGTGTCTAAGTGTCTTCTAACAACAAGCGTATAATTCATTTTAATGTGTAAAGATGATGTAATCATTAATTAGTATAAATGAACCAAAATATCAGTAGATTAAAACGACCACACAGTCTTTTCTGAACATTTCTTGCTGACATGGGATTGAAACAGTGTCAGTGCTTCAGTCGAGCTCCTGAGAGGTTCTATGGCTTCAGTTGAGCACCAGATGTCCATGTTCTTCGTTAGACTGAAGCCTCAAAGCTTTGAATATTTTTCGGCACCATTAGAAGGAAAGCCTCAGAGCTTCATGAGGCTTCACCTGCCCATCACTCGCAGACGGCAAGAAACAAAAAAGATTTACTGAACCCGTAACACAGATCCAGACCTTCTCTTCTTGTTTTGTGACAGCATGACTCAGGAAAGAGAAGTGCTTTTATCTGACAGACTCTCACTGTTGGGCAACAGTCATCAGTCTGTCATCAGAAAATGTGAATCTGTCTCTGAAATGTAGAGACATGACAACAAAAACAGAACATAATTCATGTGTTTGCTTCATTCAAAAATGTATATTATTTCAATGTAAGTAGTCCTGTGTTTAAAATGTTCCTATAGAATCAATAAGATTACACTGTTTACCAGCAGGTGTCGGCAGCAACACATGATTGTCAAACATTCTACTCACCAAACCAGACATGACCACAAAGATAGATCAAGATTCTGTGTTTTTAAAAAGAGCTACTATTAGGCCCATTTACATTTTAGTGAAGCTTTAGATTTTATTTATCATTTTGTTTACTCTTCTTTCACTTAAAAACTCATTTCATTTGAAAGCTTTAAAGCTATTTTTTTTAGCTTCCTCACATTATCACAGTATTTGCTGATATCACAGATGATATCATATCTATGGACATCATCCATCATGACGTGGCTGTCATTTTAAATAAGATCACTGTTTTTGAACAATGCTAACTGTTTATGCTAAGCTAGTGTCTCCTGGCTCCAGCTTCATTCAGTGAACAGACATAAAAGTCAATGACAACACAACTGTAACAGTGAATTATACCATAAATATACAGCACTTCTTACACTTTTAAAGATTCTTTTTTTTATCTTACAGTGGAAATAACTAAATCTGTCACCCGGCTACATCAGAATAGACTTATTATATTATACCATGAGTGCAAATGTCATATGTGCTGTAAATCTCTGGTTTTGATGGTTAGACCACAGTTTAAAGAAGATGTGACACCAAAATCACAAAAAAGGAAATAAAGTAATTTCCTTTTTGTGATTTTATCAGTGTGTAGAAATGTAATCTCTACATATACTGTACTGTATGTCACAGTGACAAGGCAAACTATACAATAACATTCTGTTTGTTGAGGGCAGGAAGAGAGCTGTCAGACGTCCAGGTAAGATAAGATAAGATAAGATATCCCTTTATTAGTCCCAGTCTACAGTCTACAGCTGGAATTCCTGGATTCCATTTCTGAGAAAATGTGTGTCGCCCTGCCCAAAACGTACGATGCTGCTTATGACACATCCCAAGAGGAAACTTACAAAGCAACATGTTTTACACTTTAGTTTCTGTTCAGTCAGATGTGTCACGACATGTTTCTCTGCTAATACTTGAGGGACAGTTACTGTACCTGTTTGTTGCATTGTTATGCCTGCAGCAATGCATGCAGGACAGGAAGCTGTTCAAGAATTATTAAGTGAGTACAGCTCAGTATCAACACCATCTGTCTGTCCAGACACTTAAATGAAGCTGTGAGATCAGAAAAACAAAGAAAGCGTTTCTCTTAACAATTCTCTCATTAGCACCAGGTGCACTAAAATCCCTCCACCTCACTACAGGAAACCCTTCAAATAAATGATTTCCAATGCAAAACCACAGAACTAGACAAATTTAAATATATGAATATTTACTTTGTCTTGAGTTTGTCTCGTAGAGTCATGGCAAATAAAGCAAAAGACACCAAAATGCACTTAAATTATTAATAGTTTATTTAAAAACATAATGAACAGAAGAGACGGGATGAAGAATTCTGCTTCTAGTGTGGTGAGCTGGTGCTGCTGGGAAGGAGAAAACCAAACATGGAGAGTGTCTCTCTCAGAGGAATGAGATGGTAGATCCTTTAGTGACTGGGAACAGGTGCCCAGTGCTCCCAGTCACTCCCAGTGGACGGCTCTGTCTGCCTCTTACAGTTCATGAAACCTCAAGAGCAGAACAAACAAGGCACAAGCAAACAAAGGGCAAAGCCACTGCAAATGATTCTCAGATGATATGAGGACCTCATTGCATGAATATTTTCCTAGTTTTATCCCAAATATCTAGTGTGAAGTTTCCTCAGCCTGATAAATAGGACCTATTGCAGAGTACCTGCAGCGGCATGCAATCAGAGCAATAGTGTGACCAAAATATACAAGGACTGGTTCAACAGGTTTGATGCTAAGAATGCCTATGACTAATATGAAAGGCAGTCAGGAGCTCAGGAGCTCAGGACCTCTACAACCGATTGTACCTCTTGTGAGTTTCGTTCGTACCTAAGAAGGCGATTGGTGAATGCCTCACACTTGAAACGCTTGACCGGCCATAAGTGAGAGGACGAGTAACTTTTGCATGAGGACCACAAAAGTTCATCATCCTTTAGGCCTGAGGAAAGAGGATTTGTCTGTGTTTCACTTATGGCAAGAGTCTTTTTCCTCAGAGTAGACTTCGTCATTTTCCATTGCTTCCATTGAGCTGGTGACGACTTCTCAATTTTACTTGCTCTGTGTCTGTGCCTTCCGTACGTGTCTGCTGCCGTCCTGCAATGAAAAAAAAACAATCATCAGCGTTTTTGTCTGAGCCAGAATCCTTCCTGGTTTATCTATAACACTCCTTAAATTATGTATTGATCACTTAGGGTCAGGAGAACCACACCAGTGGACGAGCTAATGCTAGCGGTGTGCATGTGTAACCAGCAGGTTAGGGCAGACACTCCCACTTCTGCCAGCTGTAGTGAGTCCCCTAATCAGCAGTGAGTTAAATATCAGGCAGGAAATGGCGCTCTCTCTCTTCTGCTGCTTTGTGCGCTGGCTGACTCAGGCCATTTGAGACCAACGTGCCTGCATGCTGAGATCCTGGTGTCCACTGAGTGTGAAAGGTTACATACAGCCAAGGTACCCTCTGTTTCTGTCTGCATCACCTTGTGTTCATTTAATTCTTTAAATCACACATACACTGAAATTTATTGGTGCCAATGTATCCGTGTGTGTGTGTGTGTGTGTGTGTGTGTGTGTGTGTGTGTGTGTGTGTGTGTGTGTGTGTGTGTGTGTGTGTGTGTGTGTGTGTGTGTGTGTGGGGCTGTGTGTGTGTGTGTGTGTGTGTGTGTGTGTGTGTGTGTGTGTGTGTGTGTGTGTGTGTGTGTGTGTGTGGGGGGCTGTGTGTGTGTGTGTGTGTGTGTGTGTGTGTGTGTGTGTGTGTGTGTGTGTGTGTGTGTGTGTGTGTGTGTGTGTGTGTGTGTGTGTGTGTGTGTGGGGCTGTGTGTGTGTGTGTGTGTGTGTGTGGCACATGCTGGAACCGTGGGTTGATCACACGAGCTAAGCGTAGCACACAGAAAGGTACTTCTTGCTTCTTTTCCTTTTTTTTATGCTGGATGAACCTCCTGAAACTCCCATCATTTACATGTTTGTCCCTTGTCCTCATTGCCGCTGCTGCTTTGCCTTGGTTTAAATTGTGTTCTTTTATTCCTCATTCATGTTTTACAGCGTTTTAGCCCTGATTTGCTCTGTTTTAATTAATACAGCCTTTTATGGTTTTAATTAATAACCTTTTTTAACCTTATTTCCAGTTGATTTTGTTTTTATATTGTTTTATAGTAGTTTAATTACCCTTGTTTTATGGCTGCGTGAGGGGGGTGTCGTTCTAGAAAACCCATCATTTTAAGGTGAAGCATCCTTGTAAGGGTCCACAGCTAGTGCACCGGGTTGGATTATGTAAATAGTTGACAGGGTGGTTTTGTTCTTATTTGCGTGTTTTATTTCTACTAATCCTGTTGGTGTGACATTGTGTGCAACCTTAACCTTAATACCGAAACTAACCACACCCCCTTCTGGCCCGGTTACACATGCAATGCATGCATGAAATGAGTTACGGAGGGGATAGCTCGACTATCGTGAACCAAAGCGTACCTGTACTGTTCCTAAACTCTAAATTAGGGACATAACAAAATAAACTATGGTAATGATTTCCCACTACTTCTCATTTTACCTGCTGAAACCTTTCTCTAAACACTTTATTAACAATGGTCAGATAACTAGTGTAACATGAAAGAGGGCAACATTTTAGATTTCGTGTTTAGTAGTTACTGCCTTTGTCTGTATCTGTTTAAGGTAATACAAAGGTAGAAAGCAGTATCTGCATTTTTTGGGGTCATCATGATTTTTAGGTTCTGAAAATTATCTTAACTGCATATAAAAAAGATTGCTACCTAATTGATGTGTTACATAACGTGTTTGGTTGGCCAGTCAAAAAACTATGAAGCCATTTTCCTCAGATTCATTACCTCCACCAAGGAGGAGATGTTGTAGCACAAACACAAAAACTTTTCTCTTTTTTTACATTTTTTTCTATTACACTTGATTTTATAAATATAACTTGTGGGGAGAAAGGAGGGAATAATCAGCCTTGTCGGAGGTTTGCGATCTCCGAATTCTCTTCCTCTTAGCGTAGTTACTGCAGTTTGCCTTTGTTAGGCAGATTAGTGGGAGATGTGTTTGAGCTCAGCCAAAACTTCAGTTCTGCATTTAAGAGTCTCTTTCTTAAACAGTGGGGGTGTATCTGAACATGCACAATTTTTTTTGTCTATTTATATCATGTCCCAAGGTTCTGTTTGGTATTTCAATTGGTTCCTTTACATCAGTTTTTGATATATAAAATAACAGTAAGTATAAAGGGTGATCACTCACGTTTTCTGCAGCAGTAACAAATTAAAATGCCCAAAGGGATCAAAAGTGCAATTCCTAGAATAGCCCAAAGTCCTTGTTTCAAGTCTGTAAATTAGAAGAAAAAACAGAGTAATAAATTATTTGACATGCTGCTTTAGCCACAACTCCAACAACAAAAGGCATTTTGCTTGAAACGTTTCGCTAAACAACTTTCATGAACAAAGAGGCAGGTAACTAGTGTAATGTGAAAGCTGTCAGTGTGTTTTTTGATACACTGACATCTGACATAGTTTGGTTTGAATACCCAAATATTTTTTTCACTCTTACCAGTCTCATCACCCTTGTTTCCTGCAGCAGCAGGCCGCTGCTTTAAAACCTCAGCCAGAAACAGCAACTAGCTACTAGTTAGCAACTAGGCAAGAATTTATCTGTTAAAGATCCAGATTCTTCCCTCAGGAGTTGGTGGAGACCAAAAACAGAGCTAAAAGGGGAGTAAATATTGGACTTGATGTGCACCACATTAAATGCATTTTGATGTTTCTCTGTCTGCTGGTGGTGTAAATATTCGCATCTTGCTACCATGTTAGCTGCAGCTCAATTTTGTAAGATAATAGTCATACGTAAATGTTGTGTTTGATTTCAGAATGAGAAATAAATAGTTTACTTACCATCAACCTCAGCTGGAAATGTTAGCATGCTAGAGCCCTGAACTAAGTCAATGAATACATTACTTCCTAAATATATCATATGTATGTCATTGTTAGCATCTTGACATTAACATGTGTTTCAAGGAACAGTTCCCCAAAAGGTTTGCTTTAGGTTTTCAACTTTTTAGATTAGGGGTTAGCACTGGGTACGACGGCCAATTGGGGTCGTCCTTTTTGGTTTGTTTGGTTGTACTTGTTTGTTCTTTTTTGTTGGGTTCAATAAAGCTAGTCTAGCCTTTGTCTGGCATCCTCTGTCATACGCTATGGTCTCCAAACGAGCCATGGTATTCTGTCTAGGAGGCCTTAACACTCTGCATACCTCAGTGTTTACCCACCTGAGATGGTTTTAGCTTAAAGGCTATATAGTGAAGATTTTAACTTAATTTTAGCATCTTTTCAAATGAATTTGGGATCTCAGGGCTTCTGGATGAAGATGGATGATCTCCTTCAGTTGTTTAAGAGAATGCTGCAAAGCTGTTTTTCTGTGAAGCTCCAGGAATAGACAGAGAAACTTCACCAGACTTTCCAGTGGCGAGGGGAGGAGCAGAACATGACCGAATTTAAATTTTTGGAAGAAGGGTTCTGTTAAGCAGAAGCCAGAGCTGCTAGCATGGCTCTCGCCTCTTCGTCTTGTTGAAGCTGAATGATCTGCTGCACTCACCAGGAGGGTCGACCTCTGCAGCTATGCTCTTCATCTCGTTTGAGTTCTGGTCGTAAATGGAGCAGTTGACTGACTGTAACCCCTTCACACTCGCAGAGCTTGTGACAGTGAAGGTTTTATTTGTTGGATCCTCCAGCAGGGACATCTCAGCATCCTCCAGGTCCTGCCATACAGAGCTGGTTTTGTTCAGACCTCTCCATGACATATTAGATTTT
>CM075196.1:2035000-2052500 GCA_037577475.1 Chaunax sp. Z400 | reverse complement strand
ATGAAGGGCTTTAAAAGTAAGAACTTAAACCAAACAGGCAGCCAGTGTGAGGAAATGAAAACGGGAATAATGTGTTTTTTTCTGTTTCTAATATAGGTCTAATAGTTTTACCTTATAAATAATAAAATAAATTTAATAATCAAATAATTTTGTAATAAAAGTAATAAAATAATTTAGAGGCTTATTCAGTCGAGCAGATCCACACCTTTATCCAGACCCACTTAAAAATGTAATGGACTCTTCTTTACTACCTCCTACAGTAACCGACAAACAAACAACATATGGTGGTGAAAACATAACCTTTGTACAAAATAATGTTTGTCAAAAAATGTGGAAGTTTAGTCCTAAGTAGCAGAGAATGTAAAGAAAAGCAAACCTGTAACCGTATGATGCTACGCTTAGCTAACAATATCCTCAGCTGACATAAGGGACCGAGCAGGGACCGTCCCACAGGACTGCCTGACTGGTAGAAGTCATGTCAGGGATCCTGATGGAAGCAGACGAGACCTAATATTTTTTTAAATTACATTAATTAAATGAAAAGCATAGCAGACAGAAAATATTAATATTTACACACAATGAAAATTAAAGCAAAAGAAACTGTCAAACACTTGATGACTTGGTTCCAATAGTCAGGAATGTGCTTCTCCTGTCTATTTTCAAATAAGCACCAGATTACAGGACCACCTTTTATGTGACAGGCATAACGACATACTTATCACCTGAGTGTTGCAGTTCCTGTCAGACTCATTGTTGCTGTGTCACGGAGCATCGAGGCGAGAGGTGGAGGGTGAAATGTTCTTTATGTTCCACATAGAACGATGGGTTCTGCAGCCACAGATGTGCTGCTGCTACGGCTGTATGTTTTCTGTACTGTTTCCTCTTCTCCCCTCCTCCTCCTTCCTTTCTAGCTCTGCCCAGGTGTTGCTCATGGAGTGATCAAGAGGTGCACCTGGCCTGAGAGAAGTGCTAAAGGCTCCAGTCCAGCAGCAGAGGAGAGGCTTATGGAGTGGAACTGTTGGTCATGATGCCTCTCAGCCTTGGATTTGTTTTAGCTTTTATGTAAACATTTTTGTTAATCAATCCCATGGTTTTGGTCGTGTCTTTTCTGTGGTTACCTTGGGTCAGAGCTGGTAAACTGTTAGCCCCTTATGGCCATTTAAATGGGGGCGTAACACTGCCGTTCTCTCTCATTTATTTATTCATACGTACCTGTAGAGATATACATGTATGAACTAGTTAACATGTAATAAACATGTATACACCAGTGTCTTGGAAGAGTACATACATTTCATATGTAAGCATTTATATTAAAGAATATTGTTATTGAGGATGGATTTCTGGGTTTTTTTTGGTTTATTTGTCTATTTATTGATGACAATGAAGGGAAAAGTCATGTATTATTTGGTTCTACTGTGTGATTCCTTCAAAAACAAAAGAATCTCTGGATGCAGAAAGACATTTGTCTGCATTTGTCAATTCAGAATCTGTGTGTGGAGATAATGCTGTGCACACAGATGCAAATTTGAGGTTTTGAGAAGCAAACATGCAAACAAAAGGTTGTTGAACCAGATTCAGGAGACCGGATCAACTGCAGAGCTGTTTACTGATACCTGAGCATTGATGACTTAAATCAGGCATAGACACTGTACTGTTTCAGACACATTGCTGTTTAACTCCAGCTCATATGGTTTGAATAAATCATCTGCGATGTGAGACTATTTAAAGGGGTGGAGAGAACCATGTGAGGGGAATGAGAAGATAAGAAAACATAAAAGGAGCCGATGGGATGTGTGAGAACTGGGAAAGGGGGCCAGGTTCAGGAAGTTTATTTACACATGTGAAAATACACACACACCACACCACACCACACCACACACACGTTTGTCTGAGGACTCTGGCAGGTTTGCTCTTTAATAAGCTCCACGTATAAAAATGAGAGGGAATAACAAAGGCAGAATATTTATGAGCCTAATAAATCATATCCTTTGTCTCTTTCCTCACCGCCTTCATCCCTCCTGCCTCCGTCTTTAAGTCTCATTCGTTATATCGTTTCACAGATCCATCAGAGGAGAGACGGGAAGAGAGAGAGAAAAAAAGAGGACTAAGTATTTTTATTTATTTGTCTGTGTATCCATCACATTGCTTTATGGCTGATGTGCCCACACACAGGGTTATTTAGCTCACTAGGCTGGGTGAGCTTCAACAGCTTCTTACCAGGCGGCACAGTTTGCCTTCGTCGTTATTGATTGTATGTTTATGTTGTAGTTTTTTTCCCCAGCGTGACAACAAATAAAAACATTCCCAAAGACACATTTAAGACTGAAGTTAAAGTAGCTTCATGAAACTAAGGTTAATTTCCAGATCCACTGGAAATCCACTGGCCCCAGCTGAAATCTGATTGGCCCCTGAAGTGCCCCTGTCCCGTCACCTGTCTGTTTACAACTTAAATACCTGACTGTCAAGTTTTTCTCCTCTAAGCTGTTGTGTATGCTGTAATATAGTATATAAGTATTTTCTTTAATGTAAAAATGTTTTAAAAAAATATTTTATGTATTACATAATTGGAAATAAGTGTCTCATGTTTTATATTTAATTATGCATCCTATTTAAAATTCAATATTTGCTCAACTTTTTTGATGCACAAAATGTGCTTGAAAAAGGCAGAATTTGCATAATATATTCAATTATGTGTGTCTTTACTAAAAGCTATGGAGCCAACAGCAAACAATGAATGACTGGTGAAATATTCTGTGTATACATCTTACTGAATAAGGAAATGTGCATGAATGTCGGACATATAGTTGGCCCCTCTGTAAAAAATGTGGCCCCTGATTTAGAAAAATTCTAAATCCGCCAATGACCTGCAGAAACCTATAGTACATTGGAAATATACTGATCATCAAGCTCTCACAGGGGCCTGGAATAAAAGCTTTGTGCTTCTATTTCTGTAATAAGGTAGAAAAAGGGAGGAAGCGTCCAATGAAACATGAAACAGAACTCATTTAAAGTACCTCAGCCCCTAAAAAAAAAAAAACGCTCTTGCATGTCATTATCTACGTCTTCTACCCATCCTTCACTGGGGGATGGTCAGTGACAGCGCTCCGTCTTCCTAATGAGTAAAGAAAAGACAGAGTGAACAGAGGTGTGAAGGAGGGATAACAGAGGAGTTTATGCTCCCGCTGAGGAGCTCATTTCCTCTAAACTCCTCCACAAGTCTTTAATTGCCAATAGTCAGGATTGTCGCCGTTTTAATTAGCATCCAAAAACAAACCGTGACCACGAGGGCTGCGGTGACAAACAATAAAATGATTTGATTTCCACTTCTGCTCTTCTCTCTCTCCCTTCCTCCCCCCCTCCTCCAGGCGCTGGCTTCATTTGTCAGGTGGGATGCAGCTCTTGGATCAGAGAATTCATCTCAGACAAACTTTTTTACTGCTTTTTTTACTGCTTTTTACTGCTGAAATACTGACTGCACACATTCCATATCTTTAAGCAGAAACTGCAACAGTCCCTAGTTGACTGTCGTACATGTTAATTCCCCTTCTCCTCTCTCTATATATTGCTAGTAGTTATTTAGGCTGTTTTTAACTTCATTGTCTCTACCTCATTGGATGTGTGTCTTGGATTCATGCGTACTATTTTTTTGTTTTTTGTTTTGTCTTTTGTTTTGTTTTTATTTCTGCTGGGGCCTCTTTCCAGGTCATCATTGTAAATGAGAAGCTGTTCTCAATTGATTTTCCTGGTAAAATAAAGGTAAAATAAAATAAATAAAATGCTCAGGACACACACATGCACAGAAACACACACACTGTCTAGTATAAGTATGACTGCACACTACATAGTATGCAGGTTCTTTATGGGGTTATAATACAAATGTTGCTGTTACGGTCGGCTGTACATTAAATGCTTGTAATATATTTTAATAATTGATACTAATTTCCTTCTGACTTTTAATAAATCACATCTAAAAATCTTTTTTCTCTGTCATAATTAAGCTTATTTAAAAAAATATTTTCTCATCTTAAAAACATGCCTTCAGTTTTCCTTTAATTTTTTTTATTTTTATAGAGGTCGACTGATCGATCGATCGTTTGCTCTGGTCTGAGCTTGTAACTCTTGTTCTTCCTTATTTCATTACTTACACAGCTCTCTTCTTCTTTGCTGTGTGTCTGTGGTGTAACTGCTGTGTGACATGGTGTCGGAACTGAGAGCAAGAGACACTGAGAGGGAGACTGAGAGGGAGAGACACTGAGAGGGAGAGGCACACCACTGAGAGGGAGAGGCACACCACTGAGAGGGAGAGGCACACCACTGAGAGGGAGAGGCACTGAGAGCGAGAGACACTGAGAGCGAGAGACACTGAGAGGGAGAGGCACTGAGAGCGAGAGACACTGAGAGGGAGACTGAGACCCCTCCCTACACCTTCACACTGTGGGTGTTGCTCTGATTGTAAACCACTGCAAGTTGTGTTGCTTGACTGGCTCTGGGAGCAATGGGGTCACACACACACACACACACACACACACACACACACACACACACACACAGACACACACACACACACACACACACACACACACACACACACACAGACACACACAGACACACACACAGACACACACAGACACACACACAGACACACAGACAGACACACACAGACACACAGACACACACACAGACACACAGACACACAGACACACACAGACACACACAGACACACAGACAGACACACAGACACACACAGACACAGACACACACACACAGACACACACACAGACACACACAGACACACACACAGACACACACACACAGACACACACACAGACAGACACACACACAGACACACACAGACACACACACAGACACACACAGACACACACAGACACACACACACACACACACACACACACAGACACACACACACACACACACACACACACAGACACACACAGACACACACACAGACACACACAGATACACAGACACACACACAGACACACACACAGACACACACACAGACACACACAGACACACAAACAGACACACACAGACACACACAGACACACACACACACAGACACACACACACAGACACACAGACACACACACAGATACACACACAGACACACAGACACACACAGACACACACACAGACACACACACAGACACACACACAGACAGACACACAGACACACACAGACACACACACAGACACACACACAGACACACACACAGACAGACACACACACAGACACACACAGACACACACAGACACACACACAGACAGACACACACACAGACACACACAGACACACACACAGACAGACACACACACAGACACACACAGACACACACAGACACACACACAGACAGACACACACACAGACACACACACAGACACACACAGACACACACACAGACACACACACAGACAGACACACACACACAGACACACACAGACACACACACAGACACACACACAGACAGACACACACACACAGACACACACAGACACACACAGACACACACAGACACACACACAGACAGACACACACACACAGACACACACAGACACACACACAGACACACACACAGACAGACACACACACACAGACACACACAGACACACACAGACACACACACTGTATGAGTCAGACAGAAAGGTGTGAAACAACATGTGGAGCATGATTGTTTTTTTTTAGGTGAACAGGAAATTAAAGATAAACACAACATGAAAGCCAGACAGTGGCTGATGGATCAGCTGATTGTGACGGAGCTGTTTGTCAGGAAGGATCAGTTGACATGTAAACTCTGTTTGAATTGATTAATGACAAGATAAACACATCTACAGCTCATATGAACGGAGCCCTGGTTTAAGCCCTGGTTTAAGATTCAGCCACACCCTTTTCACCCAAACTAAGGAGGTTAAGTGATCAGTCTGATTTGTTTGTCTGTCTGTTTGCAGGATTACACAACAATTTACTGCATGGATTTTTGCAGATTAAGGGGCACAATCTGGAATTTTCTTTTTTTTTTAACATGGCAAAGAAGGAAGACTCAGTCGCTCTTAAACTAAAAAAGTTTGTCAGGCTCATGCTGGGTGCCATGCCAACAGACACACACACACAGACACACACACACACAGACACACACACACAGACACACACACAGACACACACACACACACACACACACACACACACACACACTGGTTACACCCACACCACAATATGAGAGAATGCAATGCTTTCAATTTTGGCTTAGTAACGACACAAACTGGAGGCGTTGCCATGGTTACAGAGAGGGCAAGAAGAGAGAGAGAGAGGGAGAGTAGGGGAGCGAGCTAGAGATAAACATAAAGCGGGGGTCAGGGGAGGCGGGTCAGTTGCTGACTAGATGTTTAACTCACTGGAACTTCAGCTCAGCTCATGAGAGAAAAGGAAGGAGGAACAGAAGAGCAGCAGAGGTACGTTGAATTTAATGTCAGCCTCTGATTGGCTGGAGCTGATAGTGATACTGTGGGATTCCTCTCAGCGGCTCACATGAGGCCAGCGATCCAGGATTAACAGAGTATAAAAGATCAGCCATCGGACAGATCAGCGCCTCACTTCCAGCCTGTTTGGTTGCTTCTGTATAATAAGTATAACAGTGTTTATTCTGCAATAGCTGCTTACTTCTGCTCAGCATCTTAAGGCAAGATGACGTCAGGAAACAGATTCTGACGTAGAAATCTAATAGACTCATTAAATTCATATGTATGTCTTGATATGTTCATACAGTGTTTCCCCTAGAAATGTTTTTAGGCCTGGTGGACAGAGCTGATAGATGAACGCGCACCAAATCTTTGGTTATTTATTTCCATGTAAAACAATAAAGTGCATTTATTACACACCACCACACGTCACTGGAACAAGTTACAGAAAATAAAAAAAACGCATCGTAATCGTGTGAAATAATTAAGTGAAATTCTAGGGTCATCCCTGAGGACCACATACCTCAGGGAGAGAAGTGACATTGTTTGATTCACCATCTGCAGGCTTTGAAAGGGCCCTAAATGAACCCATGACTTTAGACATTGGGCTTTGGAACTTTTAAACATGGCCGTACGTATTTTTGAAGTATGGATGCATAGATACATACATAGATGTCTGCGAGGGCCAGTGTGGTGTGCAAACAGCACTATGTGTTGTTCTTATTTAATTTACAGTCCACAGTTTGGAACCTCATGCTACCAACGCTAGCTGCTATATTGTTGCTTATGTTCATATGTAAACATAATACATGTATAGCCTATACCTTTGCCAGATGGTAAATTATACTCTTGTACACTATCTACTATCTTAAGCCTGTAATTTCTTATATCCTGTGTTACATTTTCAGTTTCGGTCGTCGTGTTTTATTTTCCTGGATGAGATTTTAGGACACTGACGTATCTGTGAAACAGTGTTTGACATGCAAACAGTGTCTGTTGTCGTCAGATGACTTCCTGGTTCATCAGAGGCTTCTCAGACTGACTGACCAATCGAAGCTTTTAATGCTGAAAACAAAAAACACAACCAAGCAAATTTCGTGGATGTGGTTTTGTCACTGTCACACTCAGCGTCATGTTTCTGTATTCAGGCTGCAGTTTCCTTTTTTTCATTTTGTAACTTTAGTTCTCCGTGTCTTGTCCTTTACCTTTACATTTATTTCCTGTATTCTTGTCGTCTGTTTTGTCCCTTTGGTTCCCGTCTCAGTTTTTGACTGTTTTCAGTTCTGTTCCTTCTCTCTCCCTCTGTCAGCTTTCCTTTTCTTGTGTTTTCCCCTTTAAGTTTTCACTCTCCATTTTTCCCTCCACTGTGAGTGTCTGATTATTTTCACCTATCTTTGATTGTCTCCTCCTCCCTGTTTGTCATTCTGTCCTTATCCCAGTGTATTTAGTCTGTTTTTCTTCTTTCATAGTTTGTCTGGTTTTTTATGGACTTTGGTTGGATCATCACCTTTTGGATAATATTTGCCTGTTTGGAATTTGGTTATCAAATCCTTGAAATGTAATTGTCTTTGGCTGCATTTAACAAAACACTGATTTAAATAGTTTAAAATTACATGTACAATGTCCATCTTATTTTATTACATCAGTTCAATGTAAATAGTCAGATTTTGAATAAATACACAGGGTTTATGTATAACTTTGTAATCATTTCACTTCAATCAAATGAAGTTATTTAAGGGCCGTCTGTGGCTTAGATGGTGGGAGTGGTCATCCACTTATCAGAAGGTCGCTGGTTTGAGCCCCAGTTCCCTCAGTCTGCATGTTGAAGTATATCTTGAGGAAGATACTGAACCACAGTTTTCTCCCCAGGCGCTGTAAGGGCAGCCCACTGGTCCTCAGGGATGGGTCAAATGCAGAGAACCAATTTCACTACATTGTTCTGTGTTTACTGTATAATAGTGACAAAATAAAGCTGCTTCTTCCTCTTAATCATATTAATTTATTTTTTCTCCATTGCCAGCATAGAACTGTAAGGAATGGGAGGTTTTATATGCTTAATTGTAGCTTTATTTAAAAGATTCAAGACGGTACATTCAGTTTATGGATACACTTTGAGGTACAGACTAAAGCTGCTGCCACAAATACTAAGATTTGGTTGCAAGAGGACAAAAAGGAGAACTGTAACAACAACACACACACACACACACACACACACACACACCCCCGGCCATGACAGAAAAAAACAGAAGCCCAAAAAGACAATGTGAAAAATGACGATGACGACTTTATCAGAATAATCTTAAATTACTTCTTTTTTTTCATATGTGGAAAAAGTTTTGCCAGGATCACTTTTCAAGTGTTTATTGATTTAATACTCATTTCAGCCACAAGAGGTCAAAATAGGACTAAAAACATTCATGTGACCAGACTGCTGCAATGTTACATCACTTCTTAACACGCACTGTTTAAAAGTACATGATGAAATTAGAGCTAATCTGGAAGACATGCTTGAATAATAATAGCTATTACATAATAATAAAATAATATTCACACGAGTACTTTTAATACTTAAGTACCTTTTCCTGATTATACTTTCCTTTAAAGTGCCTGTGCAGAGCTTGCATCTCTGTCAGGGCATCTGCAACATCCAAAACAAATTGTTGTGCATCCTTCTTTAATTTGATTTTTACTCTTTATTTTTTGGTGATAATCAACAAGCAAAAACCCAATTATAAGCAACTCATCATAACTAAATATCTCAATTTCTACACTCAATGTATCTAATTCCAGCAATCATGCAAGAATGATTGTGTTGTTGTAGTTTAGAAGCACTTTGGGCCACAGGATGGCAGCATACACTTCCGCTCTGTGTGGGAAAAATGTTTCTTCCCTGGAAAATGAGGGGCGGGTCCTAAAATAGGAGGAGAGAGAGAGAGCCAAGGAGTGAGGGAATGGGAAAAAAAGATGAGAAGAAAGCAGAGTGTTTGTCATGCTGCCACATATGAAGAGACATGTATCCCTCCAGTTTCCAGACAGTAAGACCTCTCTTTACTTTCCTCTCCCTCCCTCCTTCTCTCTCTCTTCATCCCTCCATCCTAACTCTCTCCCTCTCTCCTCTGCTGTCAGACAGACGGATGAGGTTTTCCAGTCAACCTGCAGACAGATGTGGAAGCTGCTGCTGCCTCTGCTGATCTCGCCACACGAGGAAAGCTGCACACCGATGGTCCAGGAACCAGCAGCATGCCACCTTAAGGAGCCCTGAGCTGTCCACGTAAGTATTACACGCACACACGTGTGCTGCCACATGGTCGTTTTGACTGCTGCATGTAGAGAACACATGTGAGCGGTTACTGCACTCCAGCTGTAAATCAAGATGTTTATGATCTTTTAAAGGCGGTTCAAAATCCTGTGTGGGAAATTATTCATTTTATGAAATTTTATTTCTCTAATTACAATCATATGGATCCAGACACCCGGGTTGTGATGTCATCTGTGAAGAGAACAGCTGTTAATCAAACGTCTGAGTTACTTTAAGTTTCTTTTGAAGTTTATGTGTTTGTCTAAAGGTCAATATAGTTTATCTCTGACCTCTTACCAGTTTGAGACGCTTCCTTCTGACACTTAATTCTTGGTGGAATATGTGTGTTAATGTGTATGAAAATATAGAATAACACAAAGTTTGAATAAAGACAAAACAATTTGCTTTTGGGTTGTGTGGTAAAAATCAGTCAGTGCCACGGTATTTATGACTGTTCAGGTGGAGGAATTCATGTGATTCAGTTTTTATACAGAGGTGGTTTATGTCTCTATTCCTTACACTCGTGTCCCAAGTCTTAAACTTTAAGGTTAGAAGCTGAGAAGTCATCATGTGATAATAGAAACCATATAAAATGTATAGATTTATGAGTTTATGGGTTGCACTTGAATGCACCATGAAGTCCCTGTCCCTGTGTGGGCCAGACTCACAGACTGGGCCTGGAGAGACGACCGAGGCGGCATGACTATAAACGAATGACACGTTTTTATGTCATAGATTAAATTTTATTTACTCAAAAACATTTACGCACCAGAGAGACGAATTTGAATTTATTTATTTATTTATTTATTTTGAACATGGAAATAAAAACAGATAAATAAGGAGAACAAACAAAACAAGAATAACAATGGTTAATAGTTAGATATAATGATAACTTATTATAATGTGAAACAATAGTCATATACAGTATAATGCTGATATATTAGCATATAATAAAATAGTGTGATGTAATATTGATATATTAAAGGATGGTGTTAAAGTGTTATAATTAGATATAATAATGGTTTATTATCATGTGAAGCAATACTGATATATTATTATATAATATAATAGTACTGATATATAATAGGGTAATATTCTAGAAAACGACTAGAAACAAACATGCAGGCTGTTAAAGGTCATTGAATTACTGCTGCTGTCCTGTGTCTCATACCCAAGAGGAATCATTTGGGAAAGTTGTGTTTTGCTCTGATTGTATCCGAACAAACTAACCAGATCTGTCAGGAGATTAGCCTTTATATGAGCCTCTGGAGCTTTATTTTACAGCCTGCTGATTTGATCCTAGAGTAAAACAGTCAGTAAAAATAAACAACCTGTTGTCCTAATGCATGAAAAATGCATGGATGCATGGAGGGAGCTGGCACCATGTGAAGAAGACACTTCCTATGTATTTAGTGGTAAAACCACAATAACAGGCATCTTAGGTAATAATCAAATGTTCTGTGAGTTATCATTTGCACCGTTTTATTCTGCAGCTTTATGTTTGTTTGCATGAATTCAGTGACATGTTTTTGGGGGCAAAGCAAAGAAGCCCGTCGATCAAACATCTTAATATATTTAATGTATTTAATTTAATGGCAGTAAACTGTATTGTGCCTTAATGGGAGGTTTAAGGGGGTTTGTACTGTAGATGTATTGCAGTATATAAGTGACTATATGGGGGGCCTCCATTCCTATTTTTTTGGGGGCCCCCCACACATTTGCACGGTTTTCCTGTCCTGATGTTGCACCCCTGCTGAACAGACATGTGGTTACATTGTGGAGGGGTGGGTCACGGATCAGGAAAGAATCCATTCAAATTTGATGTGATCCGGATCAAATGGGATCCAGGATTTTTTTAATAACATTCCATGATATGGCTAGATGAACTGATTTGCATGGAACGTTGTGGAGGGGTAGAGCATGGGTCATCTAACCTAAGGATAGTGCATCCTTGGCAAATGTACTGTATGCACTCTACTGAGAACAGTTTCTAGTTGAATTTTGGAAGCTAACTATTCCCCTTGTTTCTAGTCTTTTTGGTAAGCTAAGCTAATCCCATCTTGGCTGCAGCACTTAACAAGAAGACATAAGAGCAGTCTGAGGATAAATGCTTCATTTTAATCTTTCATCAGAATACAGAGAGGAAAATATAAACCAACCCCAACGTCATCTTTTCAGTACAGTAGTTATACCTGCATAATCAACATTTTATCGACAGAAAACGTGAAGCAGGAAGAGACGACAAGATGTGTCAAAATGAGTCCTTTACCCTCCGGTGAGTCACCAGGCTACCATGCTGCTCTTTACCTCCAAGCTTGTTTTTCAGGAGTTTTATCTTTAATTGGCTTAAGTTCATATAAGATCTACATTTTGGCACAGTGCATATTTTTCTTTGGAGTGAAAGCTCTCCAATTTCATCTCCACAGTCGTGTGTTGAGCTGCAGCTGCTGGGAGAGAGAGCGGAGCGAGAGACCTTGAAAAGAGTTGGGTGACATGTAAAGTGAGAGGTGTAGAGAGAGAGCGAGAGGAAGGGAGGATTAGGGTGGGTGCCGGCGGTAGAGCATGATGTCAGAGGAATGCACGAGCCTCTCCTTTAACAAGCTGGAGTCGTGTGAAGCGTCGGCCACCTCACACACAAACACTTTCACCCTTTCGCTCTCTCCTTCTGTCACTCTTTCTTCTCTCACTCTTTCTTCTCTCACTTCCTGTCTGGGTCTTTGCAAAGCTGCAGGCTCTCACTCTCACGTTCACAAACACACAGGATCGGAATTTCTTTCTGTTAGTCTAATAGATGCTGCAGAGAAAAGAGAATTAGATGAACATAAATCCATGCAAAGTCAATAACATCGGGCTCACGTCGTCCTTTAAGTTTTGTGGAATGTGTTTTCACTGGTCGGTTTTCATCTTTGCTCAGCCCTCCCTCCCAGCATCCGGTCCTGCAGCTGGAGCGGCTTGTTGCAGGGATTACAGAGATGGAGATGGAGAGGAAAGAAAAGCAAAAGAGAGAAAAAAAGAGGAGAGGCTGGGAGAGAGAAAGGGCTTGGTATAGAAGGAGCAATGACAAATGGAAAGGGAGAAAAAGTGAGTGATATAATGTGTGGGAGAGCCAGACACTGGGAACAGCTGGAAAGACGATGACTAATATTAGCAGTGAGGTAAGACGGCGGAGGAGAGGATGGGCTGTGTGAATGGAGGGCAGCGGCTACTGTAAACCAACCACAGTGAAGTCAAACTTATTTATAGAAGCACAGTCATGATAAGACTTTCAGACCAAATCACAGTTTAAACATCCACTGTTCTGGCTTTTGTTCCACGCTCACTGACACGGTTTAAGTGTGTTTACATCCACCTGTTTTTATGCATGTTTTTACATTTTCTGAGTTGAATTTGTGGAAAAAGTTAAAATATTGCAAAAACGTTTTTATGCTTGTCCTTGGTAGTAAAAACATAATGCGATAAAATGCAGTGAAAATAGACAAAAATAACAATGTGCATAAAACATGAATTTAAATGAAAAATCAAATATGGCGACGGTCGGAGGAGGTTTTGATGATGTAGCTAGTAAATACAAAGTGGAGGTAACAATGGTCTGAGGCCATTAGGTACATCAAGACTTTTTCACTTAACTTTTTCTTCTTCGTTGTTTCCGCACACATTTGTTGTGCTTTGCTTGAATTGTAGCTACACTGTCCTCAAACATTTCCGGTGGTCTTGCTCCATTTCGTCCGTCTCCTCCGTATCCGTAAGCTCTCCGAAAACGTGTCCGATTATGTACGAGATGAACGCAGAAGAAAACAGAAGTTTCCGACTGTCTCCGTGTCCATCTTTAACGGGTCATAAATGGGCCTTTAGCCTCCTTGGCGGAGCTTATAAACACGTATTTGTCAGGAGGATTGCACAAAGCTTGGTAGAAGCGTTGAGCATGTAGAATCCATTCCATTTAGGAGTAGATGGGGATAGATCACAAACGTTGTTTGTGAGCAGGATTGTGAAAAAAAACTTCTTGACTGATTTGTACAAAATTTGTCAGAAGGATGGGCCGGGAAAGAACCCATTAAATTTCGATACAGATTAGGATAAAGAGACGGATCCAGGAATTTTCTTTAAAATTGCTAGATGGGGCTTTTTTGGGGGCATTTCATGGAGGGGTGGGTCGTGGGTCAGGTACGCTAAACTGACGTGTACTGCCATCCTAGTTATTAACATGAATTCTAGTGATCAGGGACCTAATGTTGATATAAAAACAAAAGACTAGAGGCTTTCTCACCTTTTTTCTGAAAAGGACTTATTCTGCAGCTTTGGTGAAACTACCTACATGTGCTGTAGAAAAACAAGCACCTGGTGAATGTGAGAGCTCCATTTGAACATTTGTTTGATTCATCAGTAAGAGGCCAGGGGGGGAAAATGACTTCAAATTTAAAAATGGTGTCTCGGTACCAAATGCATCACGTGTATTTTTCTTTCCAGACCTACTTTCAGACAAAGTCTTTGAACGAAAGGGGAAACTCTGGAAGTCAGACTGCTTACTCAGTCCACTTTTCCACCGTTCAAGAATGAGGACATAAAGAAGCCAGTGTTTCATTATTCCTGAACATTAAATGTGGCTGGCCGCTGCCTTTTTAACCACAGCCCAGCAGCTTGGAGCAGGAGCTTTCATAAGCGACGACCATACGCCATCCTCAGTAGCCTGGGGCCTGGAAGGACCTCTCCCCAGTCAAATTGGAGAGCGAGAAATAAGTGGCTCAATTATGAGTGAGAGAGAAAGCCAGGGCTGGACTGGAAATAAAAAAGCTGAATTCAAGTGGCTGTTGGTCTTAAGCTGGCCTCCACATGTAAAAAATACAGATGCAAAGCAGAGGCAGGTTACCACAGGGCACAGCGTGAAGGAGACTGTGTTTGTGTGTCATGTGCTTTTAGGGAAGTAAAGTGCTGGGGTGAGTTATAGAGGGGTGAGTTGTGTCTAATGCTGCTGAGGTTTGGGCTTTAATGACAGTACTCAGTACTATTGTGACTGTCTACCTGCATACATTACATTAATGCTAACCTTCCTTCTTTTTGCAGCTTCCTCCATCTCTCTACAACCCAGTCTCTCCACTTGGTGAAGATGTAGTCTGTTTGATCTCCATGGAGATGTCTCAAAACACAGTCTCCTTTGCATCGTTGCCATGGTCACTGTGGTTGCTGTTCTTCCTGACACCCATCACCCAGACCACAAGCTCTGCCCCTACGTCCAAAACTCCCCTCGCAGTCAACACCACGCTGTTGTTCGACAGCGGCTCCCCGAGCCACAACCTGCGGAATTGCAGCTGTTCGTCACCCATCCAGGATTGCAACGAGGCTTTGGCGAACACGCTCTGCAGATGCCACACGGTTTTGCGCTCCGCTCTGCCCCCTGCTCGGCTCAGAGAGCCTGAACGACTCACGGTCTGGGTAAAGGAGCACTGGGTCCTGCAGGAGCTGCTGAACAGGAGCATAGTTGGCCATTTGCAGTTGTCCTTTTGTGGAATAAAACCAATAGACAGCGAGTACCTGGCTCTGCTAGGTCTACGGACCCTCAGGATCCACAGTGCAGCACCAGAAGCTCCCTACCCCAACCAGGAAATTACAATCTACCCCGCTGCAGGGGTTGCATCAGAACTAGAGGCACTCTCCTTTGACGTCTCCTCCTCTTTCCGTGTGACTCTTCTGGATGTAGCCGTCCTCAATGGGCTCTCCGCCCTAAAGGCATACACTGTGGGGGGACCACCTGCTCGCACCCTCTCCCAGCATTTCCCCCACCTGGTTTTGCCCCTTGTTCTGCCATCCTCTGCTTCTCCCGATGAGCCAACAGATTCCTCTGAGCAGGCTGCAGAGAACCTGCTCATCACATTTGTCTACTGACAAAGTTGATCAGGTTTGCAGTGATGAATGTCAGGTTTCATAAGGCACACAGCTAAATGTCGTTTTGTTCTTGTTGTACAAAAGATAAGCTGCATACTGACCCATTCTCTGTGGAATATATTACATATTTGGTTGACTGTCTGCTGTACCGTCATTCTGGCACTGTCATTCCACTCAAATTTGGATTTTAACCGTGCCCCAAGAGAGGCTTACATTTTCTATTGACCTCAAAACGTTTACATGTGTGCTGCACTCCTGCTGCTGTTTTTCCATGCCTGAAATAAATTTGGTTCTGCACTAATACCAGAGACAGACACCAGGTTTGGCATCAGCTCCTGCAGCATTTTTGGGTATCATCCCATTACATAAGTAACGTTGATCTGCTAACCAGAAAGCTAAAATGACCCGGATTCCATCCACAGCTGATCTGCTCCAGTTAGCAACGCTTTGCTTGCGCTGATATTTTTTGGAACTACTGCAAATATACAGCATTGTTCACACAGTGTGTCATAAATAATATCTCTATCCGTTTTATTAATATATAGAGAATAGTATTTTTCATGCACATACATATTCTGATGCATTAATTTAACTAGTAGGGCACTAAGTAGAGCCTATACCTCCACCAAGGCCCAACAGTCCCTTTTAATTAAATTAAAGGTAAATCCAAATTCCAATTAATAAACTAACCCAATAAATTTGATGACTATCTGGCAAGTAGTAAAAATGCTGGAAAAATGTTTTTCTGGATCCATCATTTTGAAATGCTTTCCTCCTTGGCAGATGCCCCACCCTTCTACCCAGTTACATATAACACCCTTTATCCAGATCCACCTCCGTCTTTAATGGGTTCTTCCCTGCCTCATGCACAACCCTCTCAAGTTTCATGAAAATCTGTCGGGTAGTTTTTGTGTAATCCTGCTAAACAAACAAACACCTCCGTGGTCGGAGATCCCCTTTATAAAGGAGCTGAAAGTAGACCTTGTAGCAGACAGCTTCATGAATACACACATCTTTTATACTTCTTTTTAAAAAAAGTTTGAGTTTGAACAAATTCAAACCAACCAGTAATTTGTTTAAATTAATTCAAATTCAACCTCTTTTAGCATAATGCATGGGTCTATATTACAGTGAGCTGTGACTGTTGTGCAGCCAGTGGTGTCCATCCATCAGTGGTCAGACAGGCCTTAGTATGGTCTATATATGTTCCTACAGTAGATGGTGTCATGCTGCCGTCTTTAGATTGTGGTATGACTTTTATATCATGACTCCAGTTCTGTCATTATCATGAAAACCTTCTCCAGCATGTACACCAATGGTGTACTCGCCATGTTAAATCCTGCTACTTGGGTGGCCTATCTTTCTACACCCACAATTTAAAACCCAAAATATCCATAATATCCAAATACTGTCAATATTTATTGTTTAGCTCTGATCACTGATAGGCCAAGCTGAGCTGCAATCAACCTAAATTATCTGTTGTGCTTATAGACACTTAAATTTTGAGTTTTAACAGATCATTACAGTTCAAATATTACATCAAATATTAAAATGTCAAATGAAAAGCCTGAACAGATCAGGCAGACATTATAAATAAAAACAACTATTGGGCTGCCAAATAAGAAAATATGCCATATAAAGCATTAGTAAATTATTTATTAACAATTAATGAACTCGAAAATTACTAATAATAAACTGTCTGGTGCCTAATTAGAGAGTGGAATCCAAATATCTCCATAGGGATGATTGACTGAAAGGAAAAACTTACTGCTTGCTTTAAAAGTCAGTAAGTCAGTATTAGAGCTAATAACATAACTCCTGCATGCAGTGCTTGCAGATTCATTCATG
>CM075196.1:1972500-2030000 GCA_037577475.1 Chaunax sp. Z400 | reverse complement strand
CTGCATTTTTAAAGCCTTTCACATGTTGGTGACTGATGGCTGAATGGTGTACTGTTGAAGGAACAGATTGTGCGTTTGGAAATAACTTGGCAGGTTTGATTTGTATATAATTTGCCTTATTTAAGTAAATTTCCTGGAGCTTATTGTTTATCGTGAAAAGACGACGTGGATAATCCACAAACTTTGTCCCTCTGTAAAATCCAAGACAATAAAATGTATTTTTAAAAGAAGCATTATTCTGTTTTCTTTCCTTTTCTGTCAGCACTGCTGAATATACAGTTTGTAAATTCCAAATATATCATCTCCACTGTATCTCGTCTTTGTTCAGGATACATCCAGTTTACTGTACACACTTTAAGTGACTCCGTTTTTGATGGATGTTGAGTGTGAGCAGTGATGGAGTGTGAAAAAGATAGTTACTCTAATGTGAGGCTGCTATTATGCCACAAGAACTCTTAGCAGTAACTTGCATTGTTAATTATGTTTATTTAATAATTGAGTAATGAGGCTGAGGTCACTTTCCTACAAGTGGTAAAACATCCTGTAACATTATTCCCTTTGGTAAGAGAAAAAACTGGAACCAGGAATAAAAAAAAAAACCAATAATCTCTTAAAATAAAAGCAGTCGGACTCAACAGTGATCCTTAAAATTACAGAAGACCCAGGGGTTCATGGATGTTAACATGTCACCAGGAATTGGGTTTCCTGACATCTATGATGCGTACAAGATGGCGGTAAACTCAGTAATCCCTTTTTGTGGATTTCCAACCTCTTTCATCTCTGAAAACAACACGATGCCCTGATGATTGGCCGATAAATCGATAAAGCTGGAGTAGAGGAGTGGGATAATATCAAGTATCACAGATGTCTTTGCAAAAACTGTAACAACAGCAGCTTCACTGATAAAGTAAGAAGGCAAATATATCACATACAATAGTAAATGACTTGTTATAATCATTTAAATAGCCTTTTTACAGCTCTTTCACATTTTGGATATGTTTTTGTGGCATTCAAGTCAAACAGTAAAGTTGCCAACTAAAGAGCTTTCTGCCACTCAGTGGGTGTAACTGCAGTGACATCATGTGGGTAACCTGTAGAACACAGGGACAAGAGCAAAGCATTTCTGTTTAGAAACACTTTTTTTTTAATGAACTGAACCGAATCGCTGCTATCTCACACCAGATTTAAACAAAATAGAAACATTCCAGATTATATCTTGCATACAACATAATATCCAAATGTTTCATATCAAAATTTACAGAACAAATTTCAGTTCTCTGTAAGATGAGGTTTTCCCAATTCAACGTGTAGAGAGATAATTTGACCCCAAATTAGAAAACTTTTACTCCGTGTTTTTACATTCTTCAAATGTCCTGTGAAACACCTGTAGTCATGAGGACCAATTGTTTTTGTTCTTGAAATGGGTCAACCAACGTCTTTGGTTGACCAAAGCAGCAGAATATTTGATTAAATCAGGGTAAGTGTGTAATAAATGTCTAAAATGACCTTTTGTGATGACCTTTTTTGAGTGAAAGTGTTTTCTGTCACTCTACTCTGTTAGAAAACGACTTCAAACTACATGTAACACCACATTTCTATACTGTTATACCACATGTATTTCATAGACCTCAGACACTTAAACCACTTAAAATGAACTGACAACAATAGTGTCAGACAAATGGCTCTCTAAGAGAAATTAGGAGTTTATAACATATATATAACATAGACAACAGTAGAGGGAAACACACTTCATTAATAATTATGGATATTGGTTCATTTATTGTGATTATCCTAAAGGTATAAAGTACATGAAACATCAGTATTCTTTAACAGTATTGTTGTTACCCTATGGTAAATTCAAGTTTCTATTTATTCTAATAATAACAGAACAGTTTGAGTCCCTCAGGACGGGTCTTTGTAGGAATATTCCAGGGACTATTTTCTCTATGAGTCAGTCTACAAATAGTTTACGTAATGGCATTACAGGAAGCTACAGAGAGCTGAGCCTTAATTTTTTATCTTTTCTTTCATTGCCCTCTGGTGACCAGATAAAAAACACAGCTAAGTCTGGAAAACACCCAGTGACGTTTGGAAAGTGCCCTCAAACGGGAAATGAATGACCGTTTCAAAATAAAAGCAATAATAAACAGATGGGTGAAAAGGTAAGACATATACTGTATAATTTCTAATCAAGTATTACACACAAAAAAATTAAAATATTGAAAAATTATTTTGATGACAGTACATGTAAATTTTCATCTAATTTCATCACACAGTTTCAACCTCAGAAGTCACATTTTATGCAGCGTGTTTTTTTTTATGCTGTTGAATAACCTGAGTGGGATTTATTACAGGAGAGAGAATATGCCCTGTAAATTGCGGTTACAGGTCTATGAATTAGATTTTGGACTTTGGGTAAGGCTTGAATTAAAAGGACTGTTGGGTCTTGGTGGAGGTATGAGCTCTACTAAGAACCGCTAGCAAAATGTTGTTCGGCATTAAGCCTTTTATTTTGAAGGGCACACCGGAAGTAGTGGTGTCCTTATGTGCGGCTTGACGTAAAAGCAGTCGGACGTTCGGACGTCAGAGGGGAAACGTGTCCGACTGAAAGATACTTCAGTTTTTCTTCTACTTCACGGAGATTGGACTTCGCAGTCAGTCACGAGCGATTTGTCGGTAAGTCACTGAACAGTCATGACGAACATTTATTCGTTAGCTTAGCTGTTAACACACTCGCTATGCTAACACACTCGTATTTGTGTTAAACTTCTCAAATGTGCTTCTTACATTGTTAACTTAATGTAATTATTGATAACTATGATATTTCTATGCCATGTTGTTAACGTTTGCATTTTATGTCATCTTAATTCTCCATAGTGTTTGAATTTATCTCAGAGTAAATGTTGTCTGATGTTAGCAATAAACAAGTGTAGAAAGCGCTATTAGAAAACACAGTAATTAGTATTATCTCAAAACTGGAGCATATTAATATTAACATAAGTCTAATGTAATTTATATCAGCTTTAACAGAAGTTTCTTATGCTCTAAAAAAAGTGGGTAAAATATATTTATTATCAATAAAAGCTGATAAAATAGCATAAACTTAAATAAACAAATCAAATAAATGAGTCATTTTTTCAAATAATTATCCAGCAGTATGTCTGAATGCTTTGTGTCTGTTTTTAGACAGTAGCAATGAAACCTTTGGAGGGTGAGGAACACACGATGGACTGTTGGCCTCTTGTTCTTTATCTGATGCTGCTGCTGGATTGTGGTGAGTGTTTCCAAGGACAGCGAGATATTCATAAATATTTGTTGAACACGTCGCCTCATGGTGTTATTGAATGTGATGACGCATTAAAAAGGCCCTGCCAGGTGTGTCTTTGAACCTGCATCACATCTGTTGTCTTGCAGCACTCAGTTCCCTCCCTGCTCCCGTCAACGTCTACGTCGACTCCATCAACTTCCACCACGTCCTGCATTGGGATCCGGGGCCCGGCACCCCGCTTGGAACGCTCTACAAAATCTTCAAGTAATTTCCTTGTGTCTACGGTCTTGCTCTCATTTCCTGCCACACTTGGCTTACATGCATACATGAGGATGTCATCAGGATCACTTTACTTTAATTGGCTCTGCCTCGTACCAAATTGAGAGATGCCACCCGATGCATTGACCCTGAAAACCTCCTAGCATTTGGAATCATGTGTTTATCATCAGTAATTTATGGTATCAACATTAACAAACATATGATTTTCCATAATGGTGGACCTTGTTTTCTTCTAGATATATGGTGACCTGTTACCTACTGTATCACAGATACTGGACTCACATGTGTCCATCCCTCTCTGTTTCTGGACCGCGACCCAGTACAAATTTGCTGCCCAGATCTGCCTTGAAATTTTAATCAACTCTTCCCTTGGCCCAAACAAACAAACAAACAAACAAACATGGGTGTTGTTGACATACCAAACAATGAAGTCCTGCTTCATAAGAAGAAGATGAGGTAAATAAAGGCCCAAATAAATGGACCTTAGGCAGAAATTGTTTTGTTAAAAAAAAAAGCCAAGATGTTCTAAACCCTCCTTTTAAAAAATAATTAAAACATGTCCTCAGATTTATAGCATACCTTGGAGGAAAGCTTCTGTATTCGTACGTTTGCTGCATTTTTATTATGGAGACAGCTGAGAGGGGACAGGATATGAGAGTGAGATGAGGAACGACGTGCAGCAAAGTTCCTCAAACTGGACTCGAACTGTGGTTCATGGTTACCATTTTAAACCCTTAAACCCTCCAGTAGGTTCATACCGAGCCTGTCTGCTGTGATGCTGACCTTTATTGTGAAGAGATCCAGCCTCTTTTTCCCCCTCATCTTTTCACCGTCAGACACACAAATGAAGAAATGATGTGAGTGTTGAGTGTTTGTGTTGTTGAAGCAGAAAAAGATCTGTGTTCCAACAGCTTTTCACTTTCTCTGGTCACTGCTGGGAGGAGAATGAGATATGAACCTATGTATAAAGGTTTTGTGTAACCTGATTCCTTTTGCTCTTTGAGCCCTGTGTGCATTTTGAGTAGCAGTAATAAAATTGTGAAAGAGCAGCTTTTTAAATTTTATCGCAGAAATGTTTTCCAGTAAAACTACAGGTTACTATTTCCTGCATATGCAAAGATGAACATTTAATTTAACTGTGGTGTAAATGCTGAATGCATGTATATTTAATCAAATATAAACAGGAAGAGGAAATGGGTCACGTTTATATGAAATTCATAATTCTTGGTGATTTTCTGCAGCCTACAGACATTAATATATCTGTGTGCAATTACACACTTCAAGACTACCAAGTTAAAGGATATTTGATTTTTTAAATATATATTCTTGCATAAATGTGAATTTGTCAGGTTCTACCAGGGATTTTGAAGTCGTGTCTTTAATGGAAAATCTGAGTGAAATCTTCTTTCTTTGACCGCGGCGGTTTGATGGAGGTGTCTGTTTGTGTGTCTGTTACCTCAGTGTGTGCATCCTGCAGCTGATGGAACCAATGATTCAACCACTCTTATAAAAAAGCAGTCAAGAAGGGTTTGATTGATCCTCTCTGTGTGTGTGTTTCAGTTTCATGTCTAATCGTTTGTTCTTGTAGTCGTTGGTGAAGTTTCACGTTTCATTTCATTGTTGGTTTATTTCATTGTTGGACGTACCTCCGGCCCCGGCTCAGAGGTGGAGCAGCAGTGATCCTCCATTATGGCTCTGTAGTGTTTATAGAGGATGGTGAGGCACAGAAAATATCCCTCTGTGCCAAAGTGCTCCGTCATTTTCCAGAAGAAAATATGATTAAAAATAATGATCGCAATAATAGTAATAAACTCATCAAACTATCAAAAATAGCTCAATCACTTGAATTTCACCTTTGCTAAATTCCTGTTAATTACATCTATGTTTTTATGCCCGACTCAGACCAGGTAGATACAGTACAGTAGCTGAACAAGAGCAATTTTCCTGCCACACTAAAAGCAATAAAAAGCAAAAAAAAAAAGGGTTGTAACCCTAAAAAAAAAAATTTTTTTTTAATATTTCTGTTTTCTCTCTGTGCAGGAAGGAGGGGAAAAAATGGAAAAGTCTATCAACATCATCGACGACATCAGTTCAGCTGAATCTCCCAGACCCCTATGAGGTTTACTGCCTGATGGTCCAGTCGTCCTTCAATCAAACCCTGTCCCCAAAGACCTCCACCGTCTGCTTCAAACCGTACGAAGAAAGTACGAAACCATGAGCGTCTTTAGATTTGTCTGCTTGGTGCCTTGGTAATAAATGATGTGTTATATTATGATTTGTTGCTGCCAGATAAGGAAGAAACTTAACTGATCCTCCCAAAGTAAGTTCTGGACAATGTTCCCCTCGCTTTAGAGGAATTGAGCTTTATTTCTTAAGGTAATACACCTTGATTTTTTTTTGTTTTTTTCTAGTCTATTCGGTCACATAGCAGCTCTTGAGCTAAGCTAACAGTCAACTAGTGCTGAATTGAGTCAGTACGCACATTTATACCCACCTGTTTTCATGCACATTTTCAATTTGTGCATTAAAAAAAATTCTGAATTGAAAACAACTTGAAAAAAAAAGTTTAAAAGCTTGGTGTAGAGGTGTAGAAGTTCAGTGTATTTGGATTCATGACATACATGAAGGAGGTGACATAGAATACAACAAGGAACCCTCTTCAAATGCACACAAACAAACATAACAACATGTTTACATCATGTTCTTCATAGTAGAGACTGAGTGATTGGTTTTATTTATGGATATTTAATAATAATAATTGATAATTTAATTAAATATTTAATATTTTCCTGCCACCCTTTTTGACTGTTACATTTCTAATGAAGCTGAAATGGCTGAAAATTTAAAAAAGATAATTTTCTTTTTGTGCTAAGCCAAAATAGATGGTCCAAAACTCTCGCTGGCCGGATGTGGCACCTGCATCCAAATCAACATTACAATGCCGGAGGCAGGAATAGACATCCACACATTCTACTATCCTAAATACAGAGTCATCTATAACAAACGTCAAGGAAAGGTGAGAAATCTGTTCCACTCCTGCGTCAAGTCACAGATTTCTTCTGTTGGTTCTGAACTGTGATGTGTTTAAGTGTCACACAGCTGGCTGTAATAGCAGACAGCAGCAGAGGTATTGTCGTATTGTCGTGATCCCATAGGTTCAGTATTCAGTGTTGTGGTCACTGATGAGCCTCCAGTGGAAATGATTCTAATGATGCTCATCTCCATGTTTGACCTGCAGGAGATAACCTACGACTCTGAGGACAGGAGTTTTACTCTGAACAACCTGCAGAGTGGTACAGAGTACTGTGTTCAGGTGCACCCAATGATCAGTCTGAACAGAAACACTGTGCCTTCTGCCAGGGAGTGTGTCTTCACCAGCCCTGTGGAGGTAAACAGAGGTGAGCTCACCTCCCACATGCTAAAGAGGCTAAAGTCACATTTGAAGGTCGTGGCTCTGTATTTGAACGTGGACATACTGTATCTTGGTCACACTTCCACACTTCTGACACATCCAGACTGACTGATTGATTATAGTGTGTGTGTGTGTGTGTGTGTGTGTGTGTGTGTGTGTGTGTGTGTGTGTGTGTGTGTGTGTGTGTGTGTGTGTGTGTGTGTGTGTGTGTGTGTGTGTGTGTGTGTGTGTGTACAGGGCCTGTTATTGTAGGTACAGTTACTGTCCTCCTGGGTTTTGTTCTTGGTGGCCTGATGGCCTCCATGTTTTGCCTCTACTACACTGGATTCATCTGTAAACTGAAGGCAACTCTGCCCAGAGCACCGATTGTAAGAAACACATTGATCTTATCTTATTCTCTCTTATCTCATCTCATCTTATCTTATCTCATCTTATTCTCTCTTATCTTATCTCATTCTATGTCATATGTTATCTCATTCTGTCTTATCTCATTTTATCTTATCTCATTCTTTGTCATCTTGTTTTATCTTATCTCATTATATCTCATCTCATCTTATCTTATCTCATCTCATCCTATCTCATCTCATTTTATCTTATCTTGTCTTGTCTGTTTGTGTGACGCCTAACTGAATCATCAGAGTTTCAGCTACAATCTGATTTTAGTTCAAGTCTGTAGTTATGATTACTGACCTCACAGTAGTAAAGGCTTCAGTGATGAGCTCCATGGTGGGGTTAATATGCTTGTTTTCTTTCATACCAAAGGAGACCAAAAGAAGGAAATAATGATATGAGTAGGTCCAGCCTTGTGTTGATGGAGACTCCCTCACTGTGTAGGAGACACTAAGGCTTCAGTTTAGCCCACTGGACATACCGATGACACCGTACTGTATATAGAGAGGATGGACCATCATTAACTTGACAAATCTATAACACTCTCTTACTTTTATTTGCCCCATCTGTTGAACAGCCTCCTCTTTTTTTGCTTCCTGTTTCTCCAGGCGGCTCTGAGTCGAGGCTCCATCCTGATACCAGAGAGGACAATCCCTGACCAGGTCTCCATCAGCCCAGAGGTGGAGAGACAGAAGAAGCACCAGAATCCCAGAACACCTGCAACCAACGGCTCTGACCTGGAGGAGGAGGAGGATGAAGAGGAGGATGAAGACGAGGAAGGGGTAACTGTCTACATGGATAGAGCCGATGAGCTTTCCTCAGGTAAAGGTTCCTGTAGGGACTCTGCTGACGTGTTGGAAAACGGGATGCTGGCCCCGTCAGGGGACTCCAAAAGTTTGAGAGAGGAGGTTCCAGAGTTCGAGGTCACACATGAGCAGCTTGATGAAGATGAAACTGCAGGAGCCGGGGTTTGTTTAATCCCTGAGGAAGATGGAACCGGAGTAGAGGGGAATGTCACAGATGAGGTGGTGTGTCACGGCTCAGGCTCAGGCGACGTCGACCTGTTCTCACTTACCTTCACAGCACTGTCTCTGTGTGAGGAAGAGGAGCAGAATACAAGAGACTCGCTCACAGACTTTTTAATGCTATCTGATGTGGAGCCTTTACTGCCCTCACACTCAGGGCGGACTTTGAGCCACGTGGACTCACAAACTGAGTCAGCTGATCAGACAGCTGTGGCTACACAAGAACACTTTACTGGGACTGGATATGAGGGCAGACATGCAGACACACTGTCTGTCTGCCTTAAAGCCTCTGATGGTGAAATGATGAATGAAGAGGAGGAGGAGGAAGAATTCTCTGCTTATATGAGACACAAATGACGTGTTGCTTTAATGTGTGTCACTGTATATTTGTATATATATATATATATTTACCTCCCAGCAGGTGCTCTTTTTTAATCAAACTTGAATATTAAAATGTGGATAAAAAGCTTGTTTTAGTTGTTCTGTTCTGTTTTTATTCTTAAGGACCTTTATCTAGCAGTGCAGTCCAAGTTGTCGTTCACATTCCCAAGACAGCAGATGGAACTAAAAGTGGAATATTGTTTGCTTTGTTTGAACTTTGAACTTTGAAAATATAATTTTCAAAGTTTCAACAAACATCTATAAGTTATTGAAGGGTCATCACAATGTAAATCTGAGCTGGTTTATACTCAGGTGCTTCTATTCTCATTGTTTATGTATTTGATGTTTTGACTTTTGACTCTTTTGGTCCAGAGTTTTTCAGTTTACAGGTGTGAAACCTCCCTCAGGCCAAAGCACTGAACTGAACTATAGTTTTAAAGTGAAAACATTTGAGTGGTTTGGACCAATTACAGACTAGCCAGTGCTGTGACAGATCAGCTGTTTGGTAGCATTGAACAACAGTTCTAAAAGGGTTTCAACATGCTGACATGTAGCAGTAAACTGGATGAGGAAGGCTGGCTACTAGATGATGCTGTTAAATTGTAAAAGCTTTCCCTGCTACAGTACTGACTAGTATCTTATGCTACTTTATGGAAAAATCACAATAAAGACACGTTAATAAATCACTCCTGACAGCTCTTCTTTTGAAATACTGGGCAGACAAATCACCTTACTGGTTTCTCCTGAAACACTTAATTAGGGCCTTTAAAAAGTATAATTTTGTAAGTCCTAAAAATCTGACATTTTATCAAAAATAAGGAAATAGTATTTGAAAATAACAATTGTTCTCCAAGAAATGATAATTCTTTAATTATTTTCATATACTAAAGCATTACTTTCAAGAAAAGCAAGTCATTATTTTGAGCTAGTTTATGATTATAAGGACTGACAGTGTACAGGATCTTTGTTTTTTTTCCATCACATTGGCAGTAAAGGTCTTCCATATTTTAACACTTGACCAGGCAGCTGTAGCCTTTAATGCGAACCGTCAGAATAATTCCACATACTAAAATAAAACTATTACATTAAAGTAGATTTAGTCTGTATTCTTGCCTCCATTCCTCACCAACAACTGTATTTGTAGAGATCTGGAGGATTTGGTTCCTCTATTTCTTCTTGGTCACGTGATTTTCTATCAACAGCTGTGTTTGCATTGAATTGCATTGAGCTGTGCTGCATTCAAGAACGGTCGGACAAAATCTCGAAATAGTGTAAAAGTTTAATCTGTCACCTGAAATCGAAAAACAATGAGTTTAAGAGAACAAAATGTATGTAATCTATTCAGCAACTGATAATTGATAATGTACACTCTTTACAAAAAATTACACATTTATTGTTTTGCTTAAAACATGTATATTCATGTTTACCTACCTTTGTAATATCTGTAATATTGTAGAATCTCTACTCAGGTTTTATTGTCCTTGGTTTTCAGCTTTATGGCTATTTCTTTTTGTAAATATCTCTGTGAAAGTATCAACATGAGGAGCAACTTAAAACGGGTGTGTTTGAATGTGCTCACTCTTTGCCAATCATGCTTATTTATGTTCTTAATTATCATTTGGTGTATTTTGTTATGTTGTGTGTTACTACTATTATATTTTTAAATATGAAGTTTCCACCTAAATAACAAAACACATCCATGAAGCCCTCATTCTTCCACGCAGACAAATTTGCCCTTTACTACGGCAGCATATTGTTGCCACACCAGAAAAAGAAAAATGTATCAGTATCACATTATATAGTGTAAATGTTGCTATTGTAACATGATTTTTAACACATTTTTTTACACATTCTTTCATGGTATTTATTATTAGATTGTGAAACATTTCATGCCATAATGACATTAGTTGTTCTCTGGTAGAAGTCGACTCCACATCATCCACTGTGCTCAATAACAGCAGATTGTCATCATATCTCAACTCATCTGTTTTCTGCAGATGTTTCCTCATTCAAACTGGAGTTTCACCTCATAGCAATATAGGTTACAACAAGAAATGTTTCACTTTATAACAAAATAGCGATAATGTGAAACATTTTATGGTAAAACAATAAGCTATCACGATATAACGTAAAAGCTTTCTTCTTTTAACAAGATAAATAGTATATTGTCTATCGTCTTGTTATAACTTAAAAAGTTTGTATTTTATAGTACAAGTAAAATATCTTGTTATAGCAGAAAAAATCTTATTATGAAATGAAAATATCTTGTTATAACATGAAATATCATGTTATAATGATAATACATTTTCAGTTCATAGCATGATACTGATCCATTTTTATTTTTATTTTTATTTTTTGTTTTGCAAACAAATCAAGCTGTATTGATATTTTGCCTTTATAATGTAGGCACCCAGTCAGTGGGGTGAAAGGCATTGTAACGGGAGTTCCGTGAAGGCAGCATGAATAGTGTGGAGTAGGCTCGTGTGAACGTGATCTGCTGTGGCTGATGGATAAACATGGAAACGGCTCCGTGGACAGGTAGCGAATATCAGACACGTTTGTAGCTGTTGATTTATAACTTCGTGGTTAGCTTGCATGCTAACAACACCGATGCTAGTCCGTTAGCTTAGCTTAGCTAGCTCGGGTACATTTCGTGCGCGTGGGCGTCTTGAGATAAAATTCCTGGGCAGAGGAATGTTAGCTTTATTTGTCTGTTACTGTTAACCGCAGTGTTGCAAGAGTTTCCTAATTAATCAATTGATTAAAGAGATGTTAAAGTGGATGTTTTAAGCTAGCTAAACCAGCATGGTGTTTGTGACCATTTACAGTAGAAGTAACGGAGAAACAAGACGTCGATAATTAATGAAATAACTCTTTTGTGTACTCGTCAGATTGCATTTGACACAATAAATATGTGTGTATTTAACCAGGGGATATGACTAATGTGACGTGTTGCTCTGATTCTAATCTTGATTTGCATTGACAGTGTTCATACTGAAAGTGAAACCGGTTCCAGAGCGGTGTGCTGATGACAGTGCAGCATTAATGGTATGGATGTCATGACTGCTCTCATTTGGACGCTAACATGGCTGCCTCAGGTCCTGCCAGGTGAGTACGGTCAGGCTAACGTTACCTGCAGGTAACAAATACTACAAATACTTCATTACTGTACTCAAGTTAAGTTTTCAGGTATCAGCATTTTGAGTATTTATTTTTCTGATATAGTTTTTTGCTTTTACCCCCTGAATTTTAACTCGCGTATCTTCCTTCTACTCCTTACATTTTCCAAACCAGCTTGTTACTGTAGGAAATAATTTTTCTTTGGCATCATCGCATGCTTTCCTGACATTTCATCCTAAATGTGTCCCTCGGTGCGCATCACACACGATGGATGAAACAGGATGACAGACGGACGTAAAACAACGAAGGAAAGATGTGATCTCTCATTCATGCTGAATACATTCTCTGTGAAAAGGCAGTAGATATTAACATGACATGAGGTTCAGAGGTTCAAAAGCAGCCACTAGAAACGTCCCTCAGAGAACTACTTTTCCTCCTTTTTTTAAAACTTTCAATCCATTTCAGAGCCTGTTTTTGTTGTTGTTCTGGCCACAGTAGGCTGTTTGCTGTCTGCGTACATAAAGGCTCTGGCAGGAAGCAGGGATGTGTCGTCATCGTTGCGTTTTGCCCGTTTACACTACACATTTTGAAAAGTTTCCACTCTCGAGCCCGTTTTTTTAAGTTTGCGGTTTCAGTCCCCGAAAACGCTGTTGTCGTATAAACGGACGGCTACAACGCAACAAAAGGTTTCCGTTTTTGGGTGAAACGGTCGCCGTGTAAACGGCCCCTTAGTTTGCAGAAAGAGCTGCCGGCAGTTCTATGTATTCAACCTGCTGTGAGGTCATTAGCACCTTGACAGGCGTTAAGGTTGTGTAGCCTTTTTATTTTTTCACAAAGATTGTGTAGTAGTGCTGCAACGAAGACCCTTCCCTGTGTCACCTTTTTTTGTTTACACTGAACAGAACAACGGTAACATGACACCGCTCTAGTTTGCGACTTTATGTCAGCGTTCTGCAAGTTAAAGAAGCATTCCGCAAAACATGTTAGCATCCTCCTAACAATGAATGAATGTTTTGACATGAGGGTGAGTAGATGATGACTGAATTTTCATTTTGGGGGTGAACTATTCCGTTAAGAGTGAAAAGTTCCCCTGCTCTTTGAAAGGGTGGACAAAGCATCGTTATGCTAATACACTATATGGACAATAGTTTTCGACCACCTGGCCTTGACATCCCATTCTAAACACCAGGTTTTGACCATTCATCCAGACGAGCATTTGTGAGGTCAGGCGCTGATGTCGGGCGAGAAGGCCTGGCTCGCAGTCCCCACGTTCCAGTTCATCCCAAAGGTGCTTGATGGGGTTGAGGTCAGGACTCTGTGCAGGCCAGACAAGTTCTTTTATACCAAACTCACCAAACCACGTCTTTATGGACCTTGCTTTGTGCGTCACTGGGTCACAGTCATGTCGGAACAGAAAAGGGTTTTCCCCAAACTGGTCAACAAATTGTCCAAAAATGTCTTGGTCTGCTGAAGCATTGAGATTTCCCTTCACTGGAATGAAGGAGTCCAACCCCTGAAAAAAACCAAACCCAGATCTTATCTGTCCAGATAAGATTATCATTATCAGCACTGGCATAAGTCGTGTTTTAAATGACAGTAATATGATTTATCACATTTCTGGGACAAAACATCATCCAACAAGTAAGTAGTTATGGTGACAAGCCTACCGACTGACACTGACCCGTGACATCACGGGCGTAAAACGCTTACAGTGACTATCATTGAAAACCATGTGCAAATTAAACAGAACCCTACTATATGTACATATCCATCCATTTAGAATAATGTGTCTGTATTCCAGCTATGAGTGAACTCCCCCAGCCTGTCATCCTGTCTCTGAACTCGAGCCGCTCCGGTCACATACTGACATGGAAACATGGACCAGGGACGCCCTCAGGAGTCTACTACCGGGTCACCGTGTGCACAGAAATGTGAGTTTCATCTGTACCTTTACAGTCATTCTGTTGTTGGTTCTTTTCTGTCAGTGTACTAAACAAATGTCTAATGCACGACCCACCACGTCATACATCATACAGAAGTTAAGATGATTATATATCGACCCGAATGTTGCAGCTCCGCATTAAATAGAGACTTTTCTCCTGCTCTGTTTGTTCACAGCAGTAGGTTTGAAGCTGATGAACGTTTGAGATCAGATACAATTATATTATTATAATTATACAATTATAGATAATAATTACCTTTATTATCTCGTATCCATTTGTTTGTTTGTCAACAGGATTGCACAAACACTGCCGTATGAATGATTTTCCATGAATCTGGGTGGGAGGATTAGTCTTGGGTCAGAATAAACCCTGTCATCCAAGTCCGGTGTTGGACTTTAATGCCCATGTCTCTTTGCTGCATGTGTTCATAAAAAAAGCCATAAATGTTGGCAATGACCTTTCATAAACACTCCTTCAGTGAAAATGAAATTTTTAAAAAAAGAAGATTTTAAACGTCTGCTTCTTTCCCTCCTCTCTGGTCCTGAAGGGGAACTTCCTGGTTACCGGTGGCTGGCTGCGAATACGTTCAGCACCCCCTGCTTTGTAACATGACTCAGGCCTTCTCCGACCAAACACAGGTGTACTTAACCCAGGTTACAGCACTGCTGGACGCACAGACCTCACAAGCAGTCACCCATCGAGGATTTCAACCCATCAAAGATGGTAAGTGTCTCTGTATTGAAACGAGAAGATAATGGAGATGGCCTCTGGAGAGCTGCTTCTTCATCTCCTGGCACATTTTCATTTTTTGTTTCTGTGGATTATTCCTATGGTTTAGTTTATTCTCAGACTAATAATTATTATTATTGTTATTAATTAACTTCATGATTTATTCTCAGAACTGCTGACAGATCTTCATCCTCCTCTCTGCAGTCTGTATGAATGATGACTCGAACAATCAGATGATCAAACGTGGAGTTAATCTGCCAACCAGGAGCCATATATTGTGTCTGTTGTAGTTCTGGTCTTATGAAAGCAGCACAGGCTCAAACTTGTTGTCTCTCCAGCCACTAAGTGGTCTGATGTTAAGTTAGACATTAAGATATAACCCTTCACAAAATGTTCTGTAGCTCACGTCCCTTGTTTTCCAAAGAACTTTGTCAAAACTATGGAACTGTCTTAAGTTCACGCCCCCCACAACGTATCATAACCCGTTATTTTGATTTACATTCTTTAATAGCAAAGAGACACGGCCTCTTTCAAAATCACATACAATATTCAAAACAAACTCAGAGATTATACATTTATTAGGGTACAGAGAGAAAAGATGAGCAGATATGCTGATGATGCATCAGTTTTCATGTTAACATGGATAATTATTTTTCTGTAGTGACAGCGGCCGGTGTGCCCAAACAGACTCATATGAACAGTGGATTTTTACTGAATTAGACCATTATTATTAAACTAGAAAATTTCGCCAGAAGTTTTAATGTGCGCCTGATGCTTGGTGCATGTCGAACGATGATAAATGGCAGCTGTAGAAACTAGATGTCTTTGGCTCTGCCTTTACTGCATGTTCTAAAAATAGACTGATGAGGTCAGAGAACCAGCTGTGTCACTGAACGCCTGCAGCTTAGACAGCAGACACACAGTAAACTGACTGTCAACCGACCTCCGAACAACTGAGGCTCTGGCTGAAACCGTAGGTCGTATCACTGAAACGGTGGCACGATGGTGATCCCAAGAAGTTGCTGAAAACATTGGTATATAATTTGTCCAGATTAAGTTAAGAAATATTAACTTTAGAGTGAGTTAAAAAGCCTGGAGATTCTGAGATTTTATGAAAGTCATCACTCAAGTTTATAGTGGATGTCAATGGAGCAGGTTGTTGGACCACCTGGTATTCTAGGTCCTCTGTAGCCTAAACGATAAGGTTGTTTGGTTCCATTCTGGTATTAAATGAAGCAGCATAAATTTTCCTACGGTTTGATGTACATATTATGGATGTGGAGTCAGGATTGTGGGATTTATGGAGAGTTGTTTGGGAAATGTCTAGATGACTTGTCATCTGCTCTCCACTCTAGCTCTGTGCAATACACACTCATAAAATCTGAAAGGGACCAGAAATGACCCCAAAGTTAAACTGATTGTGTAAAAAACGTTTTAGATATCAAAATGTCGACTCAGAAGAACAAAATCCCAATTGTTGTTGCTTGTTTAAACTTTGAATGACGTTTCTACGTTCGGGGGGGGGGCAAACTTACAGAGCCTCAAACTGGGGCGGGTTTCGCGAGTTTTGCAAAAACTGTTTTGCCAATCATTTTTCAATGATCTACTGGAGGCTCCACGATAACAGTGTCATGTGATGGAAACGTCAGCTGATGTGAGTCTCCCTTCTGTCCCCTTGTGTCCCAGCTTACTTAGACCTGCCTCTGCTTTCTGTGATGCCCTGTGAGAGAAACCTGTGTGTGGACCTTCAGCCTCCCATGGAGCACCTCAGGGACATCTACGAGTCATTCCATTACAAACTCAGGGTCCAGAGCAACAGCGTGGAGACGGTCCAGGTACCTGTGCATGGACTCACATTGAGCGCATGCAGCTGTTGCCTGTGTAAACCAGTGTGAACAGCTTCCTGTGTTGTGACCTATGGGAGTGCTGCTGTGTTTGTCTCGTCTAACATCTGTCTGTGTGCATTTCTTTAAGGACACCAAGTTTCTGAGAAGAGAGACTTTGGATAATCTGGCCCCCGGTAGAGAGTACTGTGTCTCAGTCTGCTTCTCAGACAGTCTGGTGCCCAGGAAGTCCAACTACAGCCAGCCTGTATGTGCTGTCACTGCTGCCAGCTACAATACAGGTACAGGTCACTGTGTGTTTCTCCCTGTCCTTTCCAAGTACCTCAGCATTTTAAATAGAGATGTTCCAATACCTCCCTCCTCATACTGATTCTGTTGGAGATGTATTATTGCCTCCACCCAGGAGGTCATGTTGCCACCAGCGTCTGTTTGTCTTTTGGCAGAATAACACAAAAACTGCTTGACAGATTTTCATGAAACCTGGTGGGACAGTTTGGCATTTGGCAGGAAAGAATCAACGAAAGTTTGAAATGGATCCTGAAAACAGGGCTGATCCAATTGTCCATTGTGCTATAAGGCTTTTAAAGAGTTCTTCCTTGCTACATCCCCAACCTTACATCAACTTACATGAAAAACTGTCAACTAATTTTTGTGTCATCCTACTAACAGACAAACAAACAAACAAACAAAAAACATAACCTCCTTAGAGGAGGAAAATATCCCAATACTCAAACATATTAATGATTTGGAAAAAGGGGCTTTTTTTCTTTTCTTTTCTTTTACATAATTATTGCTAATATTATAATTTAGTTGCTGCCTTTTTTATTATTTCCCTGCAGAGTGGAAATATTTTCTAACCTCTACTCCAGGAGACACTTGACAAAGGTCAACACCGCCCACACCGATGTTCCAGGCTTTTCATTAGCCCTAATATACGAGTGACATCACCAGAAAACAAATCATATACGACCATTAAAGAATACGAGCAGATTTTTAAAAAAATCCCGTATTTGAATGGTGAGTTCTGGAGTTAAACCACAGATGAGACTGATGTCTATAAACTATGACAGCAACCCGGCGTGCATCACAGCGCCACCTGGAACTGAATAAATAGATAAGTAAACAGAATACATCCTTCATTTATTGATCGCACCTTTTTCTTTTCTGTTCCAACAGATCAAAATGTCTGCAGCTCAGTTTTTATACTTTTTTTTTTATCACAGAGTTCTGAGGATAAATATTTTGAGATGTCAGAAAAACAGAAGAAGAAGAGAAACTAAAATAAGTTAATTACAAGAGAAAAGTCTTAATAATTGCAGTTAATGTTAGTTATAATATTCCAGGAAGAAGAAAGTCATATTTACAGGAAAAATTTTAGCAATTTAAAAAATTCATCCCTCTGGTCTACAGATGATGATGATGATGATGAATCACTGGATCCCTTCAGTTATGTGGAAGAATAAGAAATATAAGTTTTATAAGTTTCTCTGGTTTATGTGTGAATAAAAGATCTTCTCTGCAGATGCATTGATCTCATCTATGCTGTGTTTGCTGGTGGTTTTTGGTTTGGTGGCTGTGGCCCTGCTGGTGGCTGCTGGTTACATCTGTCTGAGGAGGCCTCTGCCGCTCGTCCTGGTAGGTAATACTGTCCTGTGACCAGCAGTGATTATAGTAGCATTTCTGCCTAAGTTTATTGTACATTTTGTGGTTTAACATTAGGGCTGCACAGTGTCTCTGCTCTGTACTGTATATATATTGTAATATGATAAAATACAGAAAGTTTCATCAGATTATTTGAACTGCTATAGAACTGTGTTGACACTTTAACATGAGGAGTTGGCTGCCAGTCATCACATCTGTCAAATAATAATTACACAATAAAATAAAATAAAATAGCTCCGTCAAACCAAACAAAAGCAATCCATAAAGAGTCCGTTTTATTTTCTCCACAACCCCACAACCGTTCAGGTCCAATTCAGTTTGAAATCACAGGAAGAAAGAAAAACTCCAAGAACCTTTCAGTCAGATTAGATCCTGTTCTATCAGACAGTCAGACAGGAAAATGAGAAACAGAGTTTTACTTTTCATTTAACATGACATTTTAATTAAAATACAGCCCCAGACACCCCAAACTAATGAAAGAACCCATAGTGACAAAGAGACTCTCGCCTCACTTAAAAACCACCTGGTTGCACTTGAATTCACCACAAACACTACAGCTGACTGCTGGCAGCAGCAGGTACAGGAGGTTCTGCTGGCAGCAGCAGGTACAGGAGGTTCTGCTGGCAGCAGCAGGTACAGGAGGTTCTGCTGGCAGCAGCAGGTACAGGAGGTTCTGCTGGCAGCAGCAGGTACAGGAGGTTCTGCTGGCAGCAGCAGGTACAGGAGGTTCTGCTGGCAGCAGCAGGTACAGGAGGTTCTGCTGGCAGCAGCAGGTACAGGAGGTTCTGCTGGCAGCAGCAGGTACAGGAGGTTCTGCTGGCAGCAGCAGGTACAGGAGGTTCTGCTGGCAGCAGCAGGTACAGGAGGTTCTGCTGCTGTATGACAGGAAATGACTCTCCATACCAGCAGGTGGCAGCAGTCTATATTCAGCACACGTAGAACTGCAGCTATACAAACCGTGGTGGTGATAAACAGCGTTTTTCTATCATTGTCACCTCACTCTCACACCATGTAGAGTCAATTAGACCAATTCAACACGTTCAATCAGCTGAAAGGCTTTTCAGATCCTCTGATGTCTGACAGTTTGAACTAAAATCAGCTGTGGTGTGATGTGTTGTTGCAAAAGGACAGAGTCATATAGAATACAGAAGTCAAATCCAGAAAAGATGAGATTATTACATTATTTTGTATGTCAATTGTAATAATTTATGCTTCTTTTTTTTTTGCTGGTTTCAATCTCTGGTTAATACTTGGAATTCAACCGTTTTGTTTGCGGTTTGACAGAAAGCAGTTCACACCCAACATTTCTGAGTAAGTTTAACAGGAAACTTCACTTCAAGTGGAGGCAGAAAAAAGAACACAGAACACACATTGTACCATCATTGTGGTTGAGAGAAGAAAAGAGACTGAAGCTGCAGACATCCTCCCTGTTTCTTCTGATTCTTCTTCTACTTTCCTTCTCAGATAAGACCCACCAGTAAAAGGCCTTCAGTAAAGCCTGAAGGGCTTTGACACGTCCATAGTTTTACAAATATCTCCAAAGGAACAGAATGGATTCTGTTGGAAGGGTCTCAAAGTCCCGCGTCTGGTTTCATACTGTGACAATAACTAACTAACCGATCATCCATTAGTTTCACATCAGTCCTTGGTTTTGTTTTATTACAGCCTTTTTGAGGTAGAAGAACTTTTCCATGTGTGGGCGTCGGTTACAGTTAACCTTTGATTTATTAGCAGTATTTGTCTCATATGAGGGGGATTTGAACATGTCTCTGAAATAAGACTCTGTTTCATGATGAGTTATTATTTGCCTCCATTCATCCAGAATGACGGGGGGGTTCCCCTCAGACAGGACTTCTATGTGGCCAGTAAAAGAATCACACATCTTTAATATGATTCAGCAACATTTCCTCTCTGGGGGGGGGGGATGTTGCTTGATTGCACATAGAAGAAATAGGCTGGTAGGAATCAAGTATTCATCCTGACCGAGGTTTAACATAAGAATCATTACATTCTCGTTATTCATGGAGGATATTTTAATAAGTTACTGAGACTTTATTTATGATGCTGTGATGCTGAAGCATCTTTAAAGCTGCCTGTTTTTGTTTTACTCATTCACTCAGCTTTAACCTTTTAGTAACTATAAAATGGCAAAACTCCCACATTTACACACATACATTTAGACAAACATTATTTTGTTAATAAAACATTGTCATTATATTTGATGGTTGAGGACTTTTCTGTAGTTAGTCTCCATGTTCTCCCTCTGTCTGCATGGGTTCCCTCCGGGTTCTCCGGGTTCCTCCAATCACCAAAAACATGCAGTTACAGGTGAATTGAAGACTCCAAATTGACCATAGGTGTGAATGGATTTTTAATTTTTTATACATCGAGCACATTGCTGAAAACATGAAAACAGTAGCAGATTAATCACCTGGATTTAGTTTCTCCATGTGTGCCTGATTCAGTTAGGATTTTTTTTTTAAAACCAAAAAAGTCTCAAAATGATGACAAATGCACATCACAGTATTTTAATTTACAATGACAACATTTCATTCCTTAAAGGACACCTTCATTCATCTTTGACTGATCGATTGGACTGATTTTACATCTTTGTCTCTGCGTCTCTGTGTCTCAGACATCCATCCATCACATCGACAGGACTCTCTCATCCCGCAGCACATCCTCGTGCTCCGTCCTGACTGTTAAACCAACAGCGCCCTCTTCAGGTGAAGAGAGGAGCAACCAGACAACAGCAGCCCAGAACCATGGGGAGGTTGTGACTGGGAGCACTGGTGGGAGCGGAGGAGAAAATTATACAATAAAGGTGGATCTTAACCTCCTCTTGTCCTCCTCTTTGTCATCATTATGTGTCTCGGCTCCTTTGTTGCCGGAGCTTGAACCCACGCCGAGATCCTCCTTGTACCAAACGTCAGACTTGGTCGACTCCCCTCCTGCCTCAGCAGGGATGCGTTCCAGCGCTGGATGGACCACAGCCTGCGACTCTCTGCTGGAGTCAGACTGCCATGTCTCAGATCCTCCTGGAGACGCTTTGACTGAGGGAGGAATCCAGCCAAATAAAGTGGAGGAGGAGGTGGTGGGAGATGGGAGCAGCCGGGATGTGAACCTCTGCACATTAACCTTCAGCAGGAGTGATAAGAAGGAGGAGGAGGAGGAGGAAGAGGAGGATAAATCACATGATGGAGGTTCTTGTGCTTCAGAGGACACTGCTTCAGTCCTACCCACACAAACATGGGAAACAGAGGAGACAGTATTAGAAATGGTTTCCTGCTCCGTTACCGAGGAGGAGGAAGAGGAGGAGGAGGAGGCCTCTGGTTATATTGGGCATCTAAATATCTTCCAGAACTTATCATAGAAGATTTAGAGGCTGCATTTTACTCAGCTGCAAGTTACTCAGATTAATGTCTCTCTCTCTTTTTCTTTCTTTTTTTTTTACAGTGTTTTATGTTTTACACCAATGTGATAAAGATGGACTGAAGCTGTGAACATATGTAGCTGATTTACATGTAGCTGATTTACATGTAGCTGATTTGTAGCTGTTAAATTCATTTCCATCAGTTAAGTCTTGCCACTGAAAACTTCTCATTTCTTATTCTTACTAAAAAAAATTTAATTTAGAGCATGAAATAACTTCAGATTAAAGGAACAGTTTACTCAAAAATTAAAATTCACTCATTAGTCCTTTAGTTACAGAACATTTCTGGAGCTCCACAGCTGAATATCTTTGAAGTGAAATGAGAAGATGGGGACGAACACAAAACATCTTCATCCAGTCTGTGTCTCCAGAAGAGAGACCTCAGGCTCGACACTGAGGGATGCAGGGATGCTGACATGTACATGCATTCAAGCACCTTCCTCAGATGGTGTGCATGCTAAGGCCTTTAGCTTAGCGGCTACAGCTAAGATTTCATCTTTTAAACAGGATGTAAAAAAAGCTTCTGGAGACTTGGATTATATGTGTGTTATTTATCGTCTACGATGAGATTGATAGAGATTAATGAGAGATTAAGATTAATATCCTATTAAGAAGAAAAGTAGAGTACAAGAATTTTATAAACACATTTTGAAGGATGCAAAATATCCTCTGACAAAATCATCAAAAATATTGCGATATTTTTTGTCGATATCGCACAAACCTTCATATGAGCACGATTTTTACTGTTTTAAAACAAGTCCCCATCTGCCTCAGTTGTTTAGGAGGAGGCTAACAGCCACAAGGCTGTTTTGGCGTGAAGCTCCAGAAACTTTCTGAGGACGAAGAAAAATCACCCGACTTCCTGTTAGCATGAGGGTGAGTAGATAATGGCTGAAGTTTCATTTTGAAATGAAGTGTTCCTTTAAGGGTGTATTCCTGATTAGCGTCTGATTCTTTTCCCCATCCAGTCCTGTAATTAATATTTTTGCAGATCCGTTGTCATGAACTGAAACCTGTTCTTTTAAACTGCAGCAGCTTCTCAGGACTCCACATCCTGAATGCTAATGTTAGCTGTTAGCTAACAGTAGCTGATGGGTTCTCAAATATGTTGTTTTAGTTACCAACATATTATCAATTGCTGATCAATCCGAGGTGAAAATTTGACCTATTGTGTAACACTATGTTAGGTAATGTTAAATGCTAACATTAGCAGTTATCTAACAAACTAATGAGTAATAAACTGTTGTTTTTACCTTGAAGTTTACCCCATGCCCCTGTGGATGGTCAGCATCTATTGTCTTTTCACTTAACTGATTGTGAAGCTGTGAAAACATGAAGATTTGTCAGGTTCACTTTGATTATATGACATTTATCCAACATTTCAGCTTCGAACCTGAGCGTAGCATCACAGGAAAATGGTCTAAACTAGGCTACTTTGCTTAGGATGTCAGAGCGTGAGCAAAGATCATGGAAGTAATTCATTCGTTTATGATCAATAATTGTTTTCTGATTGTATCGTAGACATTCTCACCCTGAGCTGCAGCCCTAGTTTAAAATACTGATTTGTGGATTTCTGTTGCAAACAGCAGCAGCATGTCTTTCTAACTGTCATCTCATGTTGTTCATTTATCACCAGGTCATTTTACTGTTTTATGTTGTATCATTTCCAGGACAGGAGCCAGAGTCATATTTTACTGTCTGAATATTAATGGATGAATGTTACACAGGATCATGTTTTTTATTTTTTATTGTTATTTTATCACCCAGTATCATGTTTTTTAATTTTCTATTGTTATTTTATCACCCAGTATCATGTTTTTTTATTTTCTATTGTTATTTTATCACCCAGTATCATGTTTTTTTATTTTATATTGTTATTTTGTCATCTTTACTATTAACATTATCTAAAGTTACACATTGCTTCAGGATTGTTAAAAAAATACAGTATACTTTAACATAAAGCTCCTTTAAGACTGTGTTCAGCCATAAACATGAACTTTTCACTGCTAATAAAGTTACACATAGATTGTAAAGTTATATTTAAAGCAAAGTTATGAAACCATGTAAAATATAAAAGCCCAACAACAGTAAATAAAACTTGCAGAGATCAGAAGCTGCCTCCAGCGTTTTGCCCGTCTGTTTGGCCACTGCCACAGGTTACATGTGGGATTTAAAGGGTAAAACACAGGGAGGGACTTCTGGGGAAATAGAAACTCAGCCCTCAACATAAGTTTCCCAACCCCCACACCTACCCCCAGCTGCCTCCCATCACGCTATAGGTTGTGAGCTCGAACCCAAAAACAAGCCTTTATCAGACGTTTAACTGCGAAGTGTCAACAGTCCATGGAGGGAAGATGGGGTTGTGGCTGCTGCTGCTGCTGCTGCTGCATTTACACCTTGGTAATGCTCCTCTGGATAAAGGTGGTGAATATGTGAGATTAGCCCTGGGATGTTAAGCTTTAATAATGCTGGTGTGTGTATTTGTGCATATATTGTGGTAAGGTGTGTGGATGTGTTTTAAACTTTATAGTTATAATAGTTTATAGTAACTCCTCTCCACATACAGGAAATGTTTCTGTCATCTGTGCAGATTGAATTGTGCAGTTTAAGTAATAACAAATTTTTTAAAATTTTAATTTGAAATTTAATTTAAAATGTATTATTTTAAAGATTAAAATAATCTCATCCTGTTGAATTGAAAAGTGAAAATGTCTTCTTCTCTCCTCGTTTTGCAGTGGTGAGTGTTTTCCTTCCTGCACCGTCCAACGTCACCATCTACTCCTTCAACATGGAGCACACCCTCAGCTTCACGCCCGGACCCGAGACGCCCTCCAGAACCCACTTCACCGTGGAAATCCTCCGCCACTGGTATTCACTCAAAGGCTTCAGTAGTAGAGAGGACAGGTGACGGGACCCAGTGAGACTCAGGACTCTGTTTGCTCTTCATGCCCACTGAGCTGCAACACTTAGAAACACACTGTGGGGAAATCAGTTGAAGGAACTGTTCTCCCAAAAATGAAAGTTCAGTCATTGTTTTCATCCTAATGCAGACGTGAAGGTGAGAAGTGAAAGTTTCTCAGTCCACAAAACTTCAGGAGCTTCACAACAAAAAAGCTTTGGAGTTTCCTCCTGAAACTTCAAAACAAAATGAAGCAACAAAAGAAAGAACGAAAGAAAACTTGGATTAATCCATACAGTTTTATGGAGTAATCCAATTTTCCAAAATCCAAGTTTGATTTGGGCATTTTTAGCCTTTATGGATAGAACAGCCTGAAGAGGTGACAGGAAATGTGGGAGAGATTGGGGGAGGAAGACATGCTGCAAATGGCCACGGGTGGGAATGGAACCCGCGCCGACTGCTAGAGGACTGTAGCCTTGATACATGGGGCGCGTTCTAACCACTGCACTATCTGCACCACATTTACACATTTTTTAAGCTGAAATCTTCGCTGTAGCCTCTTAGCTAAAAGTGTTAGCTCCTATAGACCAAACAACACTGGTGCCATTCTTTAGCATTATTACCAAGGAGGTAAGACTTTTGGTCTGTTAGCAGGTTTACTCTGAAAGTTCTGAATGGATTTGTAATATTGTTTTTTTAGGGTAAGAAGGAAGAATCCATCAGATTTTGGTGGTGATCCGGATCATCATCTGGATCCAGAATTATTCTAAAGGATTCTTTACCATTTTGGGATGCAGTAATTTCAGCATTGTAGCTTCTAACGATGGATCATTACAAAAATTGACACGATGACATCATCATAAGATCTAGAACACATCAGAGTCTGATCTGGATCCAGGTCTTATTCAGGACCTGGTGATCCAGGATGTTTAAATTTATAGGGCTCACAGAAAATAAATAATAATAATGATCAAGACTGACCTGAGATCAGATTGTAGCTGAAACTGATCTGATTCAGTTCTGAAGTTCCTGATCCAGATCCTGAAGAAAAACCACCATCAGTGAAATCTAGTTTTTCTAGAATAACTATCAAACTAATAATAATGTGTAATCAATGTGATCCAGATTCAAGGGGCAGGTTTTCATGGTCCAGGATCTCATGATGAGGGTCAGCCTATCAGGGGACTGCTGGTTTTAGGTGCAATGACATAATGGGGGAAATGAGCTGCCTTTGTGGAGGTTTGTGCTCTCAGTGACGTCTGGTTTTGAATTTATGACGTGGTGATGTCATCTTTTATATCAGGATGATTCTGTAACAGTAAACTTTGTATCCTAAGAAAGGAGTTTTCCTAAATGAAGTTAGGAAACGTCTCTGTAGCGTTATCCTCCACCTAATCCTAAAATTAGTTCAAACAGGATTTCAGACTTGAGACCAACAAAATCTTCCTGCTTCTACCAAATGAATCAAACACTCTATAGTAAATGTATGGAGGCCTGTTTGCCTGCAGCCCGCTTCACTACCTATTCCTGTGTTTCGTTTTTCTGAAACACCTCTCCTCCCTTTGAATAAACACTTTCCTTTTAGAGAAACTGAAGCCATGCATAACCAGTATGATTTCCTAGTATCAGGATGACACACAGCCCAGTGAGTTTCCTTGTAATCTTGCAGTCTGCAGCATGTTGGTACCTCTTCTCTCCCAGCATGCACCTCACCTGCTGTGGTTTCATAGCCTTATCAGTTGTCTCACCGTCAGCCTGTCTGCATTTTCTTCGTCTTTGGAGGAGGAGCTATTGGAGACCAGTGGCTGGTTGTTTGGAGTTGACGGCCGGACAGACGTGTAATCTAACCCGAGCGTTCAAGGACCCGTTCGATCACTACCACGCCCGCGTCCAGGCCTTCACCCCCAACCAGACGTCCAACTGGACTGTGTCCAGGCTGTTCCAGCCTCTGACAGACAGTGAGAAACCACCAACACACTTATACACAGAGGCAGAACTGGACCCTGTTCTTAAGCACAGTTTAATTAAGTCAGGCTAAAGTTACCCTGTTTATTCTCATCCAGGTTATTTAAATACAATGAAATAAAAGCAAAATGTTGTGACTGCAGATATTCAAGGAAGGGGTGCTGAGAACCTTCCCAGCATGCACTGAGCCAGTAGATTCAAAGAATCGTGTGTTGTTTGTTCTACATTGATCTTTACAATGTTTCTACTCATTGTTAAACGTTTGTGGTCAGACTATGAGTGATGATGATGATGATTGATGTTTGTGTCATTTTTTTCTGATTATTTGTGCGTTGATGAACTCATTTCCTTTAGCCGTGCTGGGACCTCCTGATGTTTCCGTGTCCGGCTGTGGGAACTGTTTGCTCCTGCAGCTCAGATCCTGGGGGCTCGAGCAGCTGAAGGACCACCACGGGGAAGTCTTGGTCCATGTGCAGAGGACCAGGGACGGTGCACAGGTATGTCCCCGCCCACTAATCAACATTTTATCTTTTCATAATCGATAATCGATTCTTTTGACCTACAAATGATCATCATCTGACTCTCCCTTCATCTCTGCTGAGCTAAGTAAATGGAATCTATGGATGGATGATATTTCAGCAGCTCTCTGTTATCTCATGATGGCCGATCAGAATATTATATATATATATACAGTATATAATATATTATATATATATATTATATATAATATATACAGTACCAGTCAAAAATTTGGACACAGTTTCCCATTCAAGTGGATGGGAAGGTATGTCCAAACTATTGACTGGTACTGTATATATATATATATATAATATATATATATTATATGTGTCTGTTTATCCTCCAGTCAGGTTCCCTCTGATGTTTTTCAGACTGTGGTTTACCCTCGTCTTCCTCTCACCGCCTCGTGTTTGAGGAAACGCTGGGCCTGTTGAGAGGAACAACAACCATCTTCTCATCTGTTGTTTCATTCTCCTCGCACCTCATTTCTGATAAGAGGGGATCAGATTACTGGAGATGATTTGACATCATAATTTACCTCCGGTTCCACATAAAGCTTCAAAACATGAAAGATCTCCATAATAAAGCAGCTGTTAGAGACGTTCAGGAAACATCGGTATCCTTTTTCATTTCTTTAGCAACCCTGTGTTTTACTTAGAATATTCAGTCATTTTTACACATTCAGTCTGTATCTGTATCATGACGTCAGACGTTTAACACCTGCTGTTTGGCAGCTCCAAATCTAACACAGGAAGAGAAACACATCAGCTTTATGTGAGCAACAGCAACAACAGCAACAAAGAAAGAGGAGAGCGCCACCTACAGAAACAACCACACAGAGCAAATCAGGGCCCAACCAGAGGCTGATGGGAATAAAATCAGACAAACCTAATCGACAGAATAAACATGGGGCTCCACATTTTCACAATAAAAGTATTAACTAGACTGCAGAGCACACAACTCCTTTAAGTTTCAGAAAAGGGTTCTGGAGTTGTTTCGTAATTAAGGAAAATGTTTTTTGAAAAACACCCTCTCCTGGGTCAGTCCCTTTATCTGGACCTGGGTCCTGTTCTGGTCCATGCCCCATCCGTCTTACCAGGTTTCGTCAAAATCCTGCAAACAAACCAAAAGATACAGGTGGAGAAAAAAAAGCCTTGGTGGAGGAAACTAGAGGTTAATGAATCCCTAAATAAAGAGATCTGGATTACTGAACATTAACTTAGATTTCACAGAGTTTTACAGATATCGATTAATCAGATTGGCCGATTCAAACCATTTCCTGTTTTCTACCTCAGGTATAGGAATATTTCCTTCTGTTTGCTGACTCATGCTTAGAAGGTTATGTTTTCGCCCATGTCTGTAACCTGGTAGGAGGAAAGAACTCACTAACAGAAAGAATCAGTATTTATACTGTTGCACAAAACAGCTTCTTATTTCTAAGACAGAAGCTTTTTTTAAACAATGCATCAAATAAATAGAGAAAAACTTGGATCCTGCTGCATCACCAACAGTTATCAACTTCAGCAGTTTATCAACACATTCTGTGGTCTTTCCCTGGAAATAGGAGTCTTCTCTGTTTGTGTTGCAGTTCAGGCTCAGTCTGCATTACAAGGAGGAGATGGAGATCAGGTACCTGCAGCCAGGTGTGGAGTACTGTGTGACCGTCTCTGTGGAAATACTCTTCAACTCCAACTCTGTCCCCAGTAGACCTTACTGCGCCTTCACCAGCCCTCCACCCACAGGCTCACGTAGGTCTCAGCTGTTCTATTGTAACCCTGGGACATGTGGTCCTCTTTCTTCTTCTGTGAAATCAGCTGTTTATTGTTTGGGACGAGGGAAATACATTAAGACATTCACCATCTGTCCAACATCACATTCACTCTATTGATCATATGCGTATCCTGTTAAGTACGAATAAACAACATGTTTTACATGTTGGGCTGATTTCTGAACAGGGGCGTTCCTAGAAATAAGGCTCTAATGGGGCAAAGGCCCCAGTCACTTTTTGGTAACTACATAATATCAACATTGTTCTGTAATGTAGAAAATAATAAAGATAAAGAAAAACCATTAGAGGATGTAGTGTAGGTACATATATATTGTTTGCTGATGATCTGCATGGCCATGAATCAGATATGAATCCAAACCGAGACCACATATGAAAATGACTCAAATCGGATTTGGAAAGATCAGATTTTTGTCACATTAGTGACTTCAGCCTTTAGTGTTTATTAGTTTAATTTATTAGTAGTAGTTATTTAGTGAACATAGTCTTAGTGTCTGACAGCTTCTGCTTTGTGATCTGGCAGGGATACATTTTTGAAAAACTAACTGAAGCGTGTTTCATACATGTTGCTGTCCTGTTGTTTCACAGTCTATGTGGTCTACATCCTGCTGAGCACCGTCTGTCTCTTTGGTTTTCTCCTCGTCGGATTCGTTGTCTACAGCAGTCGGCTGAGACGGCGCCTGTCCACAGCTCTGGTAACTGATCCACCTCGGTCTGCTGGGACCTGAAGAATCAGTGGTTCATCTTTTACACTTGAAATACTGCTGTCACTGATCAGTTTGTTTAATGAGTTGGTTACTTAATTTAATTAAGCTAATTAAGGTTGCAAATAAAGCTTAACATCAAGTGATTAATAGATCAATCAATCAGTCAATCAACAGAATATTAATCTCTTCTACGCAGGCGTGAACGTCTCCTAGGTGGCCCTCTCTCCCTTATGACCCTTCATTCCCCTTTTGACTGCTCAGAACTAGAGACTGTCAACATTTAGATCCCCCCCCCCAAAACTGCTCTTTTTCCAGGCAGGAAGTAAGAGAAGTGACACATTGTAAACGATAACAGGAAATAAAATGTCAATAAGTTTAGCAAATCAAATGACAACATATCACTCCATTTTTCAGTTCACATCTACTTTTACCACTCTATCATACCATTCCAGTTTTATCATTTAATTTCTGTTACTTCCTCCCCACATATAATTTTTTTTGAGGATGTTGCCATTGAGTCTATTGATATTCTGTTTTTCTAACTTTAAACAAATCCCACCTGCAGACCAATAATGAATGTTAGCTTTAACAAGTATTATATGTGTGTTTCAAGTGTAGAATACATTCTTCTTCTGTGCTTCAAGAAACTATCATTGAGCCACATTGTTACATGTTCACTGTCCTGCTGCCACAAATACCCACTAATACACCAATTATTGATTAATCCACCACTAAAAATAGTCCCCAAATGATGCACTGCTCTCTCCTGTATAAGTAACACAACTGGCTGATTGCAGTTATCAATGTCGCACACACCACACAAATGTCAAACTTTTGTCTCTGTCACTCTCTTATATCTCCAGTCATACGTCCTCCTCCGAGGCCAGAATCATGGAGGTGCACCAGCCGAACACTCGGGTCAGATCTCAGCCATACAGATCCATAAAGACGGCTCTGCTGACTGCCTTCTGTCTGACCACAGACCTGTTCAGCCAATGAGGAGCAGCTCTGAGGGGGGAAAGGAAGAAAGCCTACTGTGAAATCAGATGTTTAAAGGAGAGGGACAGCTGGGGGTGAAGCTTCTGCTTTATTATCAGGAAGAGATGTAAATAGGAATAATTCTGTTTTATGCCAATAAGGAGTGGCTTTATGTTAAAATAGAACAGAATAACCATGAAAATGCTGCAGAAATCATTCAGTACTTTGAATGTTATCACATTTATAGTATGTAATTGATGTTATGACTATCTATCATCTATCATCTATCTATTTTCATCAACTAATTTTGCAATTAAAACTTACATAAATAAACAGATATTGGAGATATATATCATCATGGTGCCTCTTCCATTATTGCTCTTATATGGATGAATGTGTTGAAAGTATTGCTGATGCTGATGAGGTCACTTTGACGTTAGTGACTCTTGTCTACGCCGCCTTTGTTCATTCACACCCAGCGCTGGCCTTGTGTTACATCACAGCAACACTAATATGGCAGTTAACAAATTTAATGTCAGCTCTGTTCGAGACTTACTGTAGCTTCAAATTTAAAAGTTAGCCCACTGATATTGACATTAGCCAATGTTAGCTATCCACAAAATGTGCTACCAAGCAAATCATTTCATTAAAGGCTATGAACTTGTTTCAATTCATTTTCATTGTTGTGAAACACAAAAGAATGTAGATTAGTTTAATAACTAGTAGTATTACGAGAATTAAGTCGTAATTTTACAATAAAAACACCTTTATTCTCATAAAATTATGTCTTTATTCTCATAATATTGTGACTTTATTCTCATATTATGACTTTATTCACAGAATATTATGACTTTATTCTCATAATATTGTGACTTAATTCTCATAATGTGACTTTAATCACAAAATATTATGACTTTATTATCATAAAATTACAACTTTTCTTGTGAAATTATAACTTTTTACTTGTAATATGCTTTTTTTTTTACGTGTACACCTTTATTGTAATATGATATTATTCTTGTAAAATTATGACTTTATTCTTGTAATCTCTTTTTAATCTCTACTTTTTTCTTATTGTGGTCCTACTACTGTGTTGTTCTATATTTGTAACATTAGCAGTAGTTGTTTCACTTTCAGCAGCATACATTCGATGGTGGCTGTGATGGTGGGCTAAGCAGGGGCCTCAGTTGAGCTTAGAACCGCCCCTGCTTTCGCCACTGCCCCTCATATCTTAACTGCGCCACTGTTGCGCATGTTGCGCCCTTGTCTCCGCCTCCAAATACATTTTAAAGTGAATACAACTTATCAAAACGACACATAAACATGACTAACGTTTTTCCAGAGGTGGGCCGGTCCCGGAGCAGCAGAACGTTTCTCTGAAATAAGGAGTCTCATTGTCGCGGATTTCCCCGCCTCTTGTTGCTGACAGCTACCAGGAAATAGAAGTGAAACTGATCCACACTCTCCACTCAACGGGACTACAGTTAAATGTGACAGAAGAGCTTTTTGGATAACATGTCAGCTTCTATTTCTGCCTTTATCGTGATGTTTTCTGCTCTGTGTGGATCTACAGGTAAATAAATATCTGCTGGTTGATGTTTGAGCTGAAGGTGTGAGCAGGTAGGGGAACTATTGGTGACCACAGCCAGACACTAATAGTAATCCGACCTACATCAGACTGTTTTTGGGCTCATTGAAGGTTTATTCAGTGGATTATTATTATTTAAATAAATGGCATGTTTTTTTAGATGATTAAAAATACTCTCATGTTCTGTCTAAACCTGAATGTACCTGTGATAAAGTGTGTCTTGTTTTACTTTGGTGCACTGGTATCAGGGGCCCTCAGCAGATCCACAAACGTCCGCCTGACCTCCTACAACATGAATCTGGTGCTGAGGTGGGATCCACCTGAGGGGCCAAACAGCAGCCTGGTCTACACAACTCAGCTGTGCGAAAAGTGAGTCAACATTAACCTGTAAACCCTCTGAGCTCCAGCAGACCCCTCCTCAGGTCTGCATCAATTATCATCATCATCATTCTTCATCATCAGTTATGAGATAATCTATAGAAATAATGATAAAGATCCATCACAGTCTCTAAGAAATATTCATCTTCATATTCAGGTTGCTTGTTTTGGCCAAACTGCTGTCCAAGGATTTACTGTTGTAGACAAAGAAAACAAGCAGGTGGGACATTTTAGGATAAATCTGTTCCCAGAACGGACAAATTCTGAGATTTCAATCTTATGACAGAAACACCAGGAGCTCCAGTCTGGTTAAAGGCTGTTTCACACATGATTATATCTGCACCATGTGCACCGTTTCCCATCAGTGCTGCTGTAAGCAAAGCATGGTTAGTGTAATCTGAGAGGACGCTGCATTGATAAAGTGTGTTTGGATTGAGGTTTTGGTTTTAACAGCCAGATTTGATCAGAACATAATTTAACTAACTGCCAAAGTCACAGAATAAACCAGATAAAGGATGCAGAGCCCCACCGGCCCTGTAACGCTCTCATCAATAGAGTGACTGGTGTTAAGCAGAAGCACCTCCTCCTCTGGAAAAAGAGGACCAATATAACCAGTACACTGAGACTGATGCTAATAAGCAAACATGCAAATATACACATTAGAGTGTTGACAAAATCTAAGCTCACAGTTCTTCATTTACTGTCATTTACTGTCAAGTTAGGACTCATGGAGAGCAAAACTGAGCTAATGACAGCGATTCATCATATTTATTGATTATGTTTATGCATATAATATATGTAAGTTTTAAGAATTACATTTGAATAAATTGAATGAAAATGTGAATATATTCAATTAAAGTTTAATTTATTGAATGAAACCAGAATATATAGAACAAAAATGAATATATGGAATGAAAACTTTATTTGTCCCTGAAGGGCGATTGGTGATGCAGCAAGACATAAAAGCAAGATAACAAGACAACAGGAAACATGAGACTAAAAGGGGTCCATAAGTGGGGGGGGGGGCACTGAAGGACACAAGCTGGCCTTTAAGACATGGAAGCGATGATAAAGTGCTAAATGTAGAGCATCGATGTTAAAATCATCATAAAATTGATGATGATGATGATGATGTAGGGCTTCAGCCTATTCCTTTTGTCGGTTATTTATTGTATTAAAAATTCTGTAAGAAAATATTTGTGTTTCTTAACATGTATGAAACCGAAAATAAATTATATTCATCATCATCAACATTTAAATATATGGAATAAATTATACATAGCATGAATCTTTGAAGATATGGAATGAAAATCTTAACACATGTATATAAATCTGAGAACACTGAATGAAATCTTGAACGTGACGTTTGAGTTTTAGAGAGGTGACCGACTTCAAACTGAGGCCACCACCAAACCTGTAACACCAGAGCTGTGTTTTGTCCACAGAGCCCAATTGCCCTCATGCAAAGTGGGCTGTGTGAACTCCTCCTCCCCTGAATGTGACTTCACCCGTCTCAACATCTTCATCAGCCAGTATGGAAAGTATACCGGCAGAGTCCGCGCTCAGTCGGGGGCAGAGAGCTCCGACTGGGTGGAGAGTAACCAGATCTCCATGGACCTGGACAGTGAGTAGAAAAGTCTGTGTTTTATGTAAAACTCTGTACATGTGTTCATTTTAAGTACAAAACTACACATTGTGTATCTGCAGGTATAACTTATCCTCGCTCAGAAACATACGGAACAATGTATAATAAATGATCGTAGATGTTAAACAATGATTCCTTAGTCAATCACTGCAATTATAGACTAGATGAATGACAGAAACAACAGAAAAATCCATTTAAGCTGCAGTCATCAGTACTTTTTATATGAATTAATTGACGCTGTAATTTAAAAGGTGTCACTCATAGTGACAAACAAAAATGTGTTTGTTTGTTTGTTAGCAGGATTACACAAAAACTAATGGACAGATTTGCATGAAATTTTCAGCAAAGATGGACCCTATCATATCCTAGTGGTGATTACATTTCGGTGATGATCCGGTGAGAGATGGGACTGGTACTGCTTGAATAAGGGCCTGTGTCACCAAAACGTTTATTTCCCTGCTGAAAATGTCAGGTGCTCTTTTTTCTCTTTGGAGGCGCAGTGTTTGTGGTCCTGGTTCTGGATGAAGGGAAGGCTGGAGGAAGGAGGATCTTCACTTCACAACCAGATCTGGATCTGCACTAGAAATCATGGAATAAATCATAGTCATCAGGATGTGTTTCTAAAACTGTAGGAGATGATTCAAACCCCTGTTATCTCAGCCACATGTTGATGGTAGTTGTGTTTTCTCGCCATATTTGTTACCGTATTGTGGCAAAATGAAGATCAGCCTGACAAATACACATCCAGCAGATCTGGATTATTATCTGGATCTGCACCACACCATACACACTCATAGATATGAACACCATAAATATGTCATGATTTATGGATTATAACCTGAGAAATTTGAGAAAATGTATAAAAAGTTCTGATTTGATAATGTTTAGGAAAGTTCTAAAAGAAATTTCCTATTCCGTGTCCCTTTCTTCCACCAAGGTTCATCTAAATTCATCTGTACTTTCATGTGTAATCCTTCAGACAAACAAACAAACAAGCAAACAAACAGACATGGGTAAAAACATAACCAGTATTTGTTTGTTTTCCCACTCATGTCTCTGTGTTCAACAGCTGTCATCGGTCCACCTAACGTCACCCTCTTCTCCAACGGCGCTACTGTTGAAGTCAGCATTAAAGATCCAGTGTTTACGATCTCAACACTCAAGGATATTTACGGCTCAGCCACCTACAACATCACCTACTGGAAGGACAGCCAGAGGGAAAAGGTAGGATGGTTTCGTCTGAACTAAAATGACTGAAGCTTTTTAACCCTCTGACTGTATTCATGAATGACGTCGTATCAGACAGAAAAACACCTTAAAGTGTCTTGTGAAAGTATCAGAAACACTTGAGGTGATGGAGAAAGAGGGCAGTGGGTCTTTAAAGTTCGGAGAAAGTGAAGATTTTTGTCGGCCTACAATTCAAATAATGTATTTCCATATAAATTTAAAAAAAGACATGATAACAAATGATAGTCTCGTGTTCTCTGGGTTATATTGATATACAACATACTTTGATTGTAGAATGCTAACCTGTTTTGTCTTATCGTAGCGCCCTGCTAACATCCTTAAAGTCACTTCCAGCCTCACTTTTTCCTGCTTGGTCACAAGATGTGTCTAAAGGTTCCTGGTTCTGATTGGTCAGAGTGATTGTTGACATGACATTTTTAGGCATCTGTGATGCCAACTATTGGAAATATATTGAAATGGACACTATGTCTGTAAAGAAGAGGTCTGTTTCAGGTAATAGCACATATGTCCAGGGGAGAGAGTTCCAACTAGTGGTGGAAGTTAAGTCGTGTTTCTTTCCTAGGATTTCTGAGGGTTCCTGTGTGTCACACAGGGCAGATCAGAACCTCATCACCTCCGCTAAGGAGATTATGTTGTCACCTTCATTTACTTCTGTCTATTAGCAGGAGTACACAAAAACTACAGAAGTGATTTCCACGAATCTTTGTGAAGGCGTGGGCCATGAGTCAGGCAAGAACTCATTCAATGTCGGGGACTTTTTACCTCCTCCAAGGAGTTTTAACCGGCGTATGTTGGCTTGTGTGTCTGTCTGTTGTTTCCTGACACTTGGTAGAAGGGTTGGACACGTGTCTTGGAAGAGTCCATTAAATGTCCAAGTGGATCCGGATAAATTAGCAGATTAAGACATTTCGGGCCTTTGTTGGAGGCTACCTTCTTTAACATTGTCTTTGACTTTTTTATTATAAGAGCTAAACAGACAGGTGTAGCATTGTTCTTCTTTGCTATCCCTGATAATAATATTTGCACTCATTAAGACATATTGACTGTAGTGTTATGTGAGAACAATATGGTCATTAGGGTTGCTGTAATCGATTCTTTTAGTAGTCGAGTCTTCTATCGATTAATTCTGGCGATTAATTGAATAAGAAATATTGCATGCTCTGCAATTTTTGTCATTAAATCACTTTTGCTTCATTCAAGAGCAATAGTAATATTGAAAAGTTAAAATAAGACAGGTCTCTTAAATGAACAACTAAGCCACCACACCGACTTACGTTTTTAAACCAGCCATTAAATATTGCCATAATTATCTCGCATTCTTTAACAGCCTTAAACTCAACTAGAAAACACATTAGTTTATGCTAAATGTTACCGCTAACGAATTGTCAACGTTACCTCGTTTTGTCCGATCCGCTCTGTGGACTGGATGCAGAGACCGGATGTTTTCGGTTGAAGTGCTGAAGCATTGACAAAGTGCTATTGTGGTAAGATAATTCTGTTTTCTGGTCGTTTCAACTTGTAGTGATCCCACAAACACGTTGTGCCATAGAAAGTACATTTACAAACATTTGTGTAAGAATGGGTCATTCTGAAGAGCTCAGTGAATTCAAGCGTGGTATTATCAAAAGTTGCTGTAGGTGTAAGGGCCAGGTGTCCCTATACTTTTGTCTATATAGTGTATTTCCCACCGTAAAGTTTGGATTTCAGCAGATGTTGATGCGACAGCCTGTACCAGCATCCCCGTCCAGTTGAAGTGGATGCTTACCCATCATCCACGTGTTAAAGCACGGTCGAAATCTTTGCTGGGATTCACTCTTTACCCTACAGCTACGTGCAGATGGTGTCTTTATCTCAGGTTTAAGAAGCTGCTTTAAACAACAAAACCTCGTCAGATGCTGTTCATCTGTCCTGTGCATGCGCTGGGTGTCTCAGACCAAACACCTCGTCTCTCTTCTCGGCTGTTTTCCCTGTAGGCCAGAAGCATCAGCGGCATCCAGCAGAACTGGGTGGCTCTGAGTGACCTGGATGTGTGGACGAAGTACTGCGTCCAAGTCCAAGTCCAAGTCATCACCTGGAACCCGAAACCCAGCGAGCCCAGCAGAGCTGTCTGTGAGACGACCACCAACAGTAAGAGACTATTACCAGCCACAAATGCAGGGTTTTTAATGGTTCGTTCAAACAAGTCATCTGAAAAGATTTGAGCCTGCAAGTATCGTATATCAACTATATTAATACCAACAGAAGTTCGTCAGTCAGTCCGTCAACCAGAATGAAAATAACTCACATCCCCTGAATGGATTAGCGAGCTTATAATTTTCATTTATTGTCGACTTATTCGAATTTTTCCGCTAATGGATGCCGAACTGGATTGCAGTAAAGTGTTGATGTTTCTAGTGTTTGCTTTACATCATCTCTACCAATAAGGGCTAATGTGAGGGTTGAGCTGAAGCATTCTGATGACCTTCTGCTGTTCCTGGTCTGACAGGAGAACAGGCTCCCTGGGTGGCCGCTGTGGTGACGTTTGTTGTCTTGGCTGTGGCTGTGTCTCTGGTGGCGGTCGCAGTGGTGTATCGGAAACGCATCTCCCACTTCCTCTGTCCAAAAGATGCACTGCCTCAGCACTTAAAGCAGGTGTGTATCTTTATATGTCTCTGTATGGATTTGTGTGGGGTTTTTTTGCCTCTGCAAAGGTCTCGGTTGTTCGTTTTTCAGTCTGATTACGCAAAAACTTACCAGACAGATTTCATCAAACTTGGTAGAAGGATGGGACACGGGCCAGGAAGAAGATCGACTGTATTAATGACTTAATGTGGCACAAACCTGAATGCCTCCTTCTTTACCTCTCCAGTACCTGCTGGCACCCCCTGACTCGTCCATGTACCTCGCCATGCGGAACTCCCAGCCACCTGAGGAGATCTACCACCAGGTCAGCGTCACTGCAGAGAACAGGACTGTGGAGGAAGGTCGCCCTCTGGAGGCAGCAGAGTCTAACTGCAGCCGACAGCCTGACGTCACAGTGGAGGATAAAGAGAGATAGAGGAGAAGAAAAGCAGAGAAATGATGAAGAGAAGCCAGCAGAGACTTCACTGAAATAGAGTTTTAATGCAACAAATCCTGCAGCAGTCGTGTATTGTTCCTCTGAGCAGGTGTGACTGTGAAGCGACTGTATGATAAAGCCACAGGAGAGTAAGCACGGGATTGGTACCTCATCCAAGCGACATTGATTTTGTGCTGTACTGTCCTCACGGTGCACACAGTATTACCACATACTGAAGTTACCTGAGAGAGCTGCCATGGTGCAGGACGGTGCCCATCTACCAATTACTGTGTGTGATTCTGTGTTGAAATGGAACAATCTGCCATTCAGAGGACACACTTTGTTAAACACACTTGTAATTGTAATCACTGTGGCCATAGGAAGGTTCACTAAATGAAATTAGATTCAGGATTCAAAGAGCAAAGGGAGATTTAATATAATTTTGAGACAGATCTGGATGCAGATCCAAGGTTTTTTTTTCTGTCTGTCAACATAAAAATAAAGGGCATATTTTAACATTTATCAATAAATAAGTTATAGGTTTTTTAAAAATCAAGCATATTTAGTTGACTGTCTGAATTCAGTCACTGACTTTATTAACTCATTGTAATGACTTACAAGACCTTTATTTTTTGGGGCGGAAATTGTCTCCCGTATCAAACACGTTCATTTACGTTCGACGTGACTTATTTTGAAAGTGTAACTCCGCCTGCCGTACTTGTAGACAGACCGGAACCGGAGAGCGGAGCGAGCAGTGAGCCTTCACGGAGATATAAGCACATTAAAACTGTTTGTACCGCTAAATAAATCAGTCTCAACCATGTCTACGGCTGTTATTTTCGGCCTTCTTGTTTGGTGCCTCCAAAGCAACGCTGGTAAGTCCCTTTTCCTAGCTAGCATGCTAACATTCGTCTGTTCACACTGATTTGGTCCATTAGCTGTGTCGATGTTTTGCTAGCTTGACTAAGATTAAAACCGTGACTTCACCTAACTAAAATTCAAGGCTAACGTTAAGGATTAAATATATTTTAGGGAAACCTTGTCCTATGTTTGTGTCCTAATAGCCTTTTATCTGACAAAATCCAGCATCAGACGCCTTCGTCACTGTTCGCTCGTTAAGCAGCTGCATTTGTGGTAATTTGATCATTTGACTGCAAAATCCCACTTTTGTCTGAACCATCAGGTTGTAAGAAAAACAGCAGTAATATCGGCAATAATCAGTCTGGTACAAGTACGCACCGAAAGTACTGAAAGTAAAAGTACTCGTTCTGCAGTCAAATGGCCCCTGTGATATATGTGATGTCTGCAGGACGGTCCTGAAGTTTCTTCTGCTTTTATACGTACGGAGTTTTAATCTCTGGCCATATCCTGAGTAGTTGGGTTTTTTTCTCTGTCACGCGAGACATTTCTTTTATATCTTAGAACAGTTATGAGTAGAAATATGTTTGCACGCAAGATAACATGCAGCATTAATGGTTCTTTTCTGCTCAACTAAAATGTTCCAAACTGAATTCTATCAGTTCATATTTTTATCTTTTCAGGATTCATCCTTACAAGTTGGTCAGACAAAAAAAAAAAAAAAAGCTTAATTCAAACATGAGGTGATAGTTTTTCTCTGGTAGTTAAGTTTAGCATCAGATGTTCCTTTTGAATGGAGAGGGAACCACGATGACTGATTACGTCATGATGAGTGAAAATGAGTCCAAAGTAAGGGTTTGGGAACTGAACTCGGTACTTTTTAAGGGAACCAGTTGATTTAGTTCAGCACTACTGAGGTAATGATGGTAAATCAATCTGACAGTTCATCTAGTTGAGAAAGTAACATAACCTAAGTAATGAAAGTAGGTTTTTATTAATGTTCATTTTAACAGTTATTTGTATGTATTTTTAATTTCTTTATTTTAGTCCAGTCAACATTTTCTCCAGCTCCTCTCAAGACTTCGAACTTTTTTTTTACAACTATAATTACATTTTTGTTACTACAGAAAGAGTGAAGTACTAGAAAAGGTACTGAATTCCGGGTACCGGCATCAGTTCAAAAGTAAACTGTACCCAACCTTAGTCCAAAGTATTTTCTAACACCTGGAAATAGTTTTTGTATCTAGAAGATGTGAGGATCATGCGATCATGCAGGCATAGCGTGTCTCGTGGAAATGTTCATGGACGAGTTCAGTTTTAGTTGTCTTTATATTACGGTTAGTCACATTCGCCGACTTCCTCCCTCTCTGACTCTGTCCTCCTAAAAGGCAGCGTTACCTTGAATAGATACTCTGAATTCTCTGGGTTTCAACGTTGTTGTCATTTAATGTTTAGGATAATGAAAGCACACAACTCATCAAAAGGTCTGGTCAATGTTTAGACATTTTAATCTGTAAATGTTAGGTGCTATTTCTGACAAATCTGCACAGCATAAATGTGGGATTTCTGTTCTCCTTTAATGGTTTTACTTGGCTGTAATGGGAGAAGAGGCTTCAGTGGTGAGGAAAGTGTGATCTGTCTTCAAGAAGTCTTTTTCTAAGAAGATGTTGGAAAAAAGGCGTCTTAAATCAGGGTCCAGGCTAGTTTATGTGTTTATATGACTATTGATTGTTTGATTATTGCGCTCAACTTCTCTGTGACATTGTCTGATTCAATAGTAGAATTAAATCCAGCAGTTTTATGAGTCATGTCTGGTGATTCTGGTTTCCACTCCTCACCTTATTTAAACTTAAGCAGCCATAGTTTCACTTTCAGTTTGACTCTTATGTTTCAGTGTGTGAATCGTTTCATGTAATTTCACTCATATTAATCTGCTAAACCATGATATAGAATCTGTATCTGGAAGGATCTGTTTCTTTTAGAATGTTCTGCTGTTGGCCAATCAGTGAAGGAACATTCAGGCATCATCTTCAGTGTGAATTTTCCCATGGTTGTGTTGTGGATACCAGCCACCATTAATCACAGGATGTGAATCTGTACTTTGAACTGTTTATCAGCCTGATTTGGAAACGTTTATTATTTAAATCATACAGTTATTATAACTAGAAATGTACTATATGTACCTTTATCAACTGTTAACCATAATTACCTGCTAGTAATGGCCGATTAATAAGATGACAGATAATTTAAAGCTTTTGTATTTTGATAGAAGCTCCTAACTGACAGGAGAAATGTACTGCACATTCTCTCCTTTGCTGTTCTTCTCTTATATCGTTCTAATGACATCGACATGTAAACTGGTCTCAGAGCATTTCTACCACCATCACAAACTGTAGCAGTAGAAGTGAGGCTCCTTCATGTGCATTAAACTGATCCAGGAGCAGCTTAATAGATGTGATGAGAAGAAATCACAACAAACATCTTCAGCTGTTTATTCATAGTTTGTTTCCGTGTGAATGACTGAATGACTGTTTCTGAGTCATATGAAGCCTCGGAACGAAACCATTTGGTTTTTGATTTTGAAATGTTGACGATGAAAAAATGTTCTGCGGGTCAGAAATTGTTATGAGATTGATATTACACAATAAAAGGAATGAGAGGAGGTGAGTCAGTGAGGAGAATATTATCCTGTTGAATCCACACGAGACTTAACAAGCAGAGACACATCACACAACCACACACAGACACACACAGACACACACAGACACACACAACCACACACAGACACACACAGACACACACAACCACACACAGACACACACAGACACACACAACCACACACAGACACACACAGACACACACAGACACACACAGACACACACAGACACACACAGACACACACAACCACACACAGACACACACAGACACACACAGACACACACAACCACACACAGACACACACAGACACACACAGACACACACAGACACACACAGACACACACAGACAGACACATCCTCCATCCTCCCCAGAACTCCCTGTTTCTCCCTGATGGGCTTCCTGTTTTTGTGCTCTGGGTCAGTCATGAGGAAGATCAAAAACGCCTTTCAGATATTTTACACAGCTGCTCTGCTCTATTGAACCCATAAAGTTTCTGATGTTCCTTCCATACAGATCGTCTCGTCTCGCAGGTGGTCATTAGTTCAGTGATATTTCATCTGTTGATTTGTTCCTCTTCCTGAGCGCCGCAGATTTAGTTCAACTTTCCAGTGTATCACCTCTTTGCTCCAGTCTCATCAGATATACTGTAACACGACAGAATTCAGCTTTGTCCTGTTTGGTTTTCTTACCGTCTTTACTGATAATAATGACGTTGATTATGCATTCTCTCTATTGATCACATCAAAAGATAAATAGATATCAGTGCTTCTAACTGGTTCCCTAAAAAAACAACAACAACCAAGTAACATCAAATTCCATGAATATTGAACCTACTTTTATTTAAAAAGAAGCAATTTTTAAAACACCCGTTAGATTTTAATTGCTTTGAAACTGCATAAACCTTTTAAACACCATCCTCCTATATGTAATGTTTAAGCAGATTAATTATAAAGGACTGATTTACTTTGAACTAGTCTTTAAAGATTGAGGAGAATTTAATCTCTAAGGTTAAAACAGTGGAATGAAAAGGACATTTTTCCAACCTGCTGCAGGATAAAGTTTTAGTCTCACTTCCAGTTTGTCGTTTGTCAGTTCTTGTTGTGAAGTTTCACACTGACTGTGTTTGCATGTTTGTAGACCTGCAGCTGCTGATTTACAAACCTTTAAAATAAGAGCGTTTTCAAAGGACAGGCCTGGTGATACAAAACTTCTTTTTTTGTGTGCCCGGTCCACTAACAGGTTTTTGTGTTGCTGAGCTCCGTTGTCGTCACACATTTGTTTTGGCAGACTCCCACATGAACCGTCCGCCTAACAGAAATATTTCTGGAGGAAAGTTCTCACAATACCAGAAGGTTTAAACTTAGAGATAATTCTAGTTTAAAAAAAGATCCTCTTTTGATACCATACCATGTTTTTTTAAACTTTTTAAATTAACAACCAGCACACAGTGTTGTACAGAAATATAATAATGTTTATATCTGCAGCCTTGGGTTGAAAATCTGTTTCTTTTTTTATTGACCTCTAAAGGATGTTTGATACTGTCACATGTGGAGAAGGTATTTTATATAATTTTACAACCTTTTACTGGAGCACAACGTTTAAATTAGTACAATATAACCTGCTGAGTAACGTTCACTGAAAACTACGGTAAGCAGCTGTTTTATTGGCCTTTGGGTTCGAGCCACAGACGGATCCAGAGAAGTCAGAGAGATGTTGAACAAACAACCATGTTGGTTGTAGTTTTTCCAGGGGATACAGTGAGAAGAAAAAAATATGGTAATGTTTAAAGCTTTACTTTAGTGTAAGTAAAGCCCAAAATAAGGAGTCATTAAATGAAAAAAAAGACACGATTGTTATCTGCCTCTCTTCATTGTACATAGTAATAAAGTGCATTTGGTTTCAATGATCCACAGATTGATTTATAGGGAAGCTAACTGCTAATAGCAGCCTAATAATAAATCCATGAACTCTCAAACATTGTGTATCATATATAAACAGTTAAGTCAGACTCTGTTTGTTGCAGCGGGAGCAGAACTGGTCCCTCCACAGAACGTCACCCTGCTGACTTTGAACACAAACTACACACTGAGGTGGGACTGGGACCAGAGTCACGGCGTCACCTTCACCACACAATATGTCGGGTAAGTCTCACACACACACACACAAACACAACATACAAACACAACATACATGAGGAAGAGAAACCGGCAAAGAAGAACAGCAACAGGCTCAGCTTTGAGTCTGAGTTGTAGTAATTCGAGGAGGTCGTTGTTTCTGCCTGTTAGCAGAATTCTGCAAAAACTAATGAACTGATTTCCAGAACAGACAGAACTGCCCTCTGTTTCCTTCTGCTTAGAACATGAAGCAGGGCTCCAGGGTGGATCAGAGATCATGTAATAGACCCTTCTCTACACTTCCTTAATTTTTTACACTGAGCAAACAACCCACCAGTGTGTGATCTTAAATAGCATACCAGAGTTCCACAAGCAAAAGAGGCGTGTCGTTCTGTACCAAACATTTGTACAGTTTGTACAACACAGCAGCATCAGCATCGAATGTGAACAAAATAACAACAATCATAGACAGTCTGTCTGACGTGATGGTCGCTCTCCTCTGCTCTGAGGCTAAAGAGCTGTCTCTTCAGTTTAATGACATTCTCAGTCTGTTTTCTTCTTCTTCTTTGAGTTAGCTGCTAACTGCTACTAGCTGCTTTTTAAATCTGATGGTGAGGCACAAAGTAAGGGGGGACAACAGTCCCACCTTGAACTGTCTCTGTCTCTGCAGAGTGCAGTACATTCAAATATACAAATACCTGTGTACTATACATGTGGCCAGTATTCCAGTAAGAAAAGGGGAACTGTGGGGGTTTTTCTAAATAGGTTTAAACTTCTTTAAAAAAAAAATCAAATTCAAGTTTTTTATGGTTATTGGTAAGAATTGTTTGAATTTGAACATAAACACTTTAAAAATTTGTTTTTCAGAAACTGGAGGTTATCATAACAAAACAAAAAAACGTAATGCTAACATTTTAGCTTTGTGTGCATCTAAACGATGTGCCTAAATGTAAAAGTTAGGCTCACCAGTGTAAGTTTAAAAGGACGTCCACTTCAGGGCCATCAGTATTTTCATGAACCCTGATGTTTAAGTGGTTTTACGTTTTTCTTTTCCTCCTCCCATCAGGAAGTTCAAGCTGAAAAAAAAAAACAAGAACAAGATGCCGAACTGGTCCGTGGTGTGTGAGAATTCGACACGTATGTCCTGTGACCTCACAGAGTTAAACCTGTACTACCTGGGCAGCTTCGTGTTCCGTGTACGAGCCAACATGAAGGAGCATCACTCTGACTGGGTGGAGAAGCTGTTCTGCCCTGACGAACACGGTGAGAGAGAGAGAGAGAGAGTGATGAGATGAGATGAGATGAGATGAGATGAAGACGAGGCAGATGCTTACAGATATTACAGGAATATTACACACACAAGCCTGTCGCTGCATGTGATCTGACAAAGCACCACAAACCATCGGAAATGAGATAAAGAGGCTCAAAGAGCAGCCAGCGCCACAAAGTAATGTGGGCGGAGCTGTGAGGAGCGTTGCGAGGGGAAAGGTGACCTTTGAGTCGTGGTGGATGGATCTGTCAAAACCACAATGTACAGTCAAAACACCTGGTTGTGATCTTCTTGGTTCAGAATTCTAAACGTTGCACTTATTCATGTGTGATATGCAGCGATTGTGTTTCTTGATTAAATGATACTGTGGAACCACATTTTTGTGTTTTTAATCATATATTTAAAAAAAACAACCCCTCATCTCCTCTTTTCTCTCTCTCTCCTGCTCCGTCCAGCTGCTGTAGGTCCTCCGAGCAAAGTGGCTCTTTCTCCTGCTGGAAGCGTCCTGGACGTCGTCATCTCGGACCCCCTGTCCAGCACCAACGGCTCCATGAAGGAAGTAGTTCACGGGCTGTACTACCACATCGTCTACTGGGAAGGCTCTGCAGACTCACAGGTAGGGAGAAATCCACTCTAATTTCAGTCTAGGCTGGCTGTGAATAGACTTATACAATAATGCTGGGTCAAAATGAACCGAAGATGACAATTAAATCGTTAATCACAATGAAAGATTTGTATGACAATTAATCATGATCATGATTTCCTGATCGTAACAAGACACCAGATGAAATCCTGCTAGCAGAGCACCTGCTGTCTGTGGTTCTGACTTGTGCCCTGAAGCAGAGGTGTTTCCTGTCTGAGTCTCACACGTCTCACACGAGAAAGTAAGCATGACTTCCTGCCAGCAACCAGCTGTCCTAAAACTGGTTGCATGAGGAAGACGACGACAACACAAACACCTAAAGTAGAATGTCTCCGTAGAGCCACATACCTCAGCTGCAGCTGAACACTCCTGCAGATCTTTATCTAGCTGTTACCGTACTGCAGCTAAATAAAGATCACACCTGACAAATGCAGCAGATCCGGATTATTATGTAGTCGCAGGTTTCAACCCCTGTTTGTTACGTTGAGTGGCTGAAATAAGAAATAAGAGATCCAAATTGTCCTTATGAGGTTTATTAAAAACTTCTGCTAAAGGGTTTTTACACACACACAGAGGGGATCTGGAAACAGAAGCAAAGTGTGGGCGTCTGGAACAGGAAACGTCTGCCTCAGGCCCGAGGAGTCCTTGTTGATGATTAAGGCTCCGGAAAACAGAGACGTTTTTTCTTTTTCTTTTCTTTTGTTTTTTTAGTAGGCTGTCTGTGTACAGGAATAAGGCTGGCAGGAACCGTAGCAGGCATGCACCAAGTGGGGCTGTGTCGTCATCGTTTTCAAAAGGAGGCATTTCAGTCCCCAAAAACACCATTCTGGTGTAAAAGGTTTGCATTTTTGGGTGAAAAACAGAACAAAGTTCAGGTCTGAGGGAAAGAGTTACTGTGTTGTTGATCATGTGTAGGTGTGGTGGTTGAGTTCCTTTCGAGTTGATGGATATGTGATTGTAAAAGTGAGATTAGCGCACAAAGAAACAAGTCAATCAGGCATCAAAGTAAGTGAAACAGAGCAAAGCAAACATTTACAGGAAAAGGAACATTAGTCCGACAAGTCTAACAAAACAACAAGAAATCTTTTCTTCCATTCTATCCATTATTCTCAGAGAAATCTTTGAAAATGTTGATTAAAACAAATTCTTGGATCTGCACCCGAATGTAATGGGTTCTCTCCCGGCCCATGTTCCATCCTTCCAGCAGGTTCCATGGAAATCTGTCCATCAGACACAGGTGGAAACAGAACCTGGAATAAAGGTGCAGATAAATGTCTTTGTTCATCACAGCACACTCAACAAGAAGTCTGGATACCCTCAGTTGTTTTCAGAATGAAGTTCAAAAATCAGGCTCAAATAACTTTAAACCAAAACATCTCTGGAGCCCTGATGTTCTCATACGTCACAAAATTCAAAACACTCCTTATAAAATTCTATGAATAAAATTATGTTCTTAAGAGAATAAGAGAAATACCCAAGTAAGTAAGTAAAACTGAAATATAAACTTAATGTAGTTGTAAATGAATGTGTTTCCTGCTATAGTAAGTTTATCTAGTTTGACATAAATGATGTCGTCGGCTTCAGTATTTAACTTCCAACCCATCCATACAAACATCTGTGACACATCTGATTCATGAACAGATGTGTCCCCTCCTGTTTCCTCAGGCCTCAGCTGTTCAGACGCTGAGCAGCAGCTCCAACCTGGTGACGTTACCCAACCTGAAGGCCTGGACCTGGTACTGTGTGAGGGTCCAGTCCCGAGCCGACTTCTACAACAAGAGCAGCAGCTTCACGCCTCGCCACTGCATGCAGACGGAAGGTAATCTGTACTCTCTGTACCCTCTGTAATCTGTACCCTCTGTAATCTGTACCCTCTGTAATCTGTACCTTCTGTAATCTGTACCTTCTGTAATCTGTACCTTCTGTAATCTGTACCCTCTGTAATCTGTACCCTCTGTAATCTGTACCTTCTGTAATCTGTACCTTCTGTAATCTGTACCCTCTGTAATCTGTACCTTCTGTAATCTGTACCTTCTGTAATCTGTACCCTCTGTAATCTGTACCTTCTGTAATCTGTACCTTCTGTAATCTGTACCCTCTGTAATCTGTACCTTCTGTAATCTGTACCTTCTGTAATCTGTACCCTCTGAGGACACACAGCCAGTCTTCATGTTGGTGTGTGTGTGTGTGTTTGCACACTTTAACAGGTGTCACACCTTGGTGGCTGATCGTTGGGTACTTCCTGGGCTCGCTGCTGATCTGCTTCATCATCGTGCTGCTCATGATCTACGTTTTTTGCTGGACCTATAAGATCACCAAGGCAACGTTCTTCCCCTCCGACCAGCTGCCCTCACATTTCAAACAGGTCAGAAGCCCCAGAAGTAAAGGTAGAGACGCTCCAGGCCTGTTTTATGGCCACCAGTCGCTGGTATCAGTTATTTTATATCATGTGTGGGTTTATAGTGATCAGCTGTCCGTCTGTGTCCATTTAGTTTCCTGAGCACATCTCAAAAATATCAAATATTGTTCAGTATTTTCTCTTGAATCCTTGCGCACACATCACACATCCTTTAGAGATGTGCCTTTTCACATTTTACACTTTTTAATTTTTTCCAAATTGGTAACAACAGTGTGATCTTGGTCTCAGATGAGGGCGTCGTCAGTCAGACTTTTCTTTACACACACATCTCCCATGTGCTGGTCATACTGTGGGAATTTTAAAGGTTTTATTAACCTATTTATTTTCTACTATTTAGAGAATGAAAGTCTCATGAGGATGGGGATCATTTCTGTAGCTCATCCCAAAAAGAAATTTGAAAATGACTTCCAGCAGTTTGACCTGGGGTCATGTCATCATCTGATGCCTCTTGTTTTGTGTTCTCATAGCAGCTAGAATAGTTCTAATACGTCAGTATGTCTGATCTGGATCTCCACCTGCTGGTGGTGTCTGGGCTGTACAATGCAGCGTTTCAACATCAGCATCGCAATGTTCACATTTACAATGAATGACTCCCCTGGCTCTGACATCTCCCCCCCCCCCTCCAGTGTCTGTGTGACTCCCCTGGCTCTGACATCTCTCTCCTCCTCCCCTCCTCCAGTGTCTGTGTGACTCCCCTGGCTCTGACATCTCCCGCCTCTTCACCCCGGATCCAGAGTCGGAGCTCTTGTGCACTAAGGTGATTGTCTGTCCAGAGGCGGTACTAGAAATCCACAACCCTCCCCCCGAGGCCCTGCCAACGCCCCCATCAGGTCTGGAGCCAGACAGCAGGTGGAGTCATTCTCTGTTGTTCCTTTAAGTACAGTTAATAAGAACTTATGTTTTCAAGGCTTTCACTCCCGTTTGTTCTTTCAGCGGCAGACACAGCCGTCAGGACAGCTGCAGCAGCAGAGACTCAGGAGTTTACTCCACTGGGGGCGTGGCCAGTCAGCGGCAGCCCAGCATCCGTCAGACCTCTGTGGAGGGCGAGTCCTCCTGGCAGAGCCCCTTTGACTCGGAGCAGGTAAAGATGCAGGACATGGCTTCAGGGCTCAACGGCTACCCTGTGATGGCAGACGAGGGCATCGTCGACATGAGTGTTTGAAGGATGGGAAGCAAAGACGACCAAGAGGTTTTTGGAAAATGTGCAGCTTTTCCTTTTCTTCCACTGTTACTGCGAAAGAGAAGAGAAGAGAAGAGAAGAGAAGAGAAGAGAAGAGAAGAGCCGGAACGATTGATGGCGAGTGACAGACGGAACTTTTGAATGATTGAAGTTTATTGATTCGATGACTGTTCTGCAACATCTTTTTAAATGAATAAGGTTTCTTGGATGATCAAAAAACATTTGTAGTAGAATCACAGGATTTGTCATGGATCAGATGTTATTATGAAACAAGGGAGCACCTTCATTTATTGGGTCCAGTTAGCTGAAGGGACTCCTAATCCAACAGTCCTTAAACTGAGCTCAGCTGGGTGATTATGTGGAAGGATTTAGTTGTGTTGTTGACCTGTACTGTGTTATACTGATAGGTGTTTGCCATTTAGCCCAACTCCATTGATGTAATCCTGTGCAGGGTCACGGGGGTTGGAACCTATCCCAGCTGACAGTGGGTGAGAGGTGCGGTACATCCTGGTTGTTCACATTGGCAGCTATAGGGCAGGGGAAAAAAGTTTTAGTGTGGATCAGGATAAAGGGGCAGATCTAGTCATTTCTTCCCTCTTTCATTAAAATCAGATTTTTTTTTCAACATTTTCCCAAATTGCACAAAAAGTACTGAATCAAGTACCAGAAACCTTTAGGGAGAACCGAGGTGGGTATCAGACCATAGGAATGTTCTCTACTTGGTTCATAGTGGTGTGAAGGGCTCACCTGTAGGATCACTCAGTACGTCTCAACACAGGCAGTGCTGGTCGTTGCCGTTTCAGGGTCTGACCTTAACAGTCCTGATGTTGCATGATCTGCTGTTGAATAGAAGGATTTTCAAACAGGGTAGTTTGAACTAAACCTGATTTTTCTACTGGTCCAACAATCCATCCAAAAACTTTGTGTTAATGTGTTAATGTCAAAGGAAACAGTTTCATCCTGAAACGTGTAAAAGAAAGGAAGGAGTTATGAATGTCAGTAAAAAACTCATCTGTATGATGTCACCTGTTAGTCCTTATGATTATCAGCACTTTATTACAATTTTGTTCTTCCATTTATGATTCTTATAGAATCTTGGTATTATTTTTCTATTCTTTTGTCACATTTTGTTTGTATTAAATATATGTTGTCATGTTTTTAATTGGAGCTCTTTAATTTGTCTTTGTTTGATTTTTCACATTTACACCTACAGCCACATCTTGTCCTCTGTTCTTACAGTATGTTGTGATATATTGTTCATATAACCTCATAAATCATGCTTCAGCTTTCTACAAAGACGCTTGGAAAATCTATTTTGTGAATAGATGCTGCTCTTGTCATTTTGTGTATCTTCTTAAACAACTTTCACCGCTTCCATCTGCTCTATAACAACAAATACAAATTGCCTTTTTTTATGTGAATCTGCCTTGTTGTGATCTATGGGTGACATTTTGGGACACTGTAAGGAAAATACACAAACTATGAAGAAGTCTGCATGTAGATTGTGATAGAAGAAATGTCAGCAAAACAAAATCACGGCAGGATGTCCAGTAATTTATTTTTATAAGACTTAAGTTTACCTACTTTTGGATGCTTGTGTCAGTTGCAGAAAACTGTCAGTCGGACTTGTTTGTTTCCTGTTGCATTATTTCCCGTCACCATCTGTTGTAAGGTCTGTTGAAACTATATAAACATAATGAAGTAGTGGTGATGTCAGTGTGTGTCTGGTCTCATATCCAACCATAGCATCTGCTGCACCAATGTTCATGGACAATCTTAAAAATGGAATAAATCACCTCGTGTACCAAACCTTGGTGTTAAAATGACTGATTTTACTGCGAGTGATTTCTCCAACACACAAACACCGAGTTCCAAACTCACACATTGATCCCAAAATTAAAAAGTTATTTCACTCAAACTGGCCTAAAATATTCTTTTCTATTACCCAGGGTGTTTTTATTCAAGCATCACCTGTTCAGCCCAGTTGGATCTCAAAGAGACACAAAATAACAAATAAACTGTCTTTGAATAACTCACATTAAAAAGCTTTTGCACTTTTCAAATGTCTGAAATGACAGCTGCACTCAGCTCCAGACATGGAGTCCCGTTTGGAAGCAGACGCCTCAGAGACGAGTCAAACCAAACTGCTGTACTTACATGGCTAGAAAGCATGAACTTTACGATGTGGGTGAACTGAACCTGACCCTGAAATTAACTATATTTTGATGTGGTCCCATCAGTTTCTGTCATGAGCATCACAAACACGATAAGCAGCTGGCATGACGCCTCAGGAGCTGAGCCCAGCCTTTCTGTGGTGGCAGTTTGAACATGGTTAAAAGAACGGTTCACTCAAAAAAAAGTCCATAGTCCACAAAACATTTCTGGAGCTTCACAGTAAAACAATGTGGCAGCATTCTCCTAAACAACTGAAGATAGTAAAAGAAAAGAAACATAAAATGACTCCATACAGCTTGTAAAGCACAGTCCAAGAATCCAGAAGCCTCAAATTTGCAAATTGATTTTGAAAAGACATAATTTTCACCCTTTTTTAAGCTGAAATCTCTCTAGTCTCTAAGCCAAAAGCTGCAGCATGCACTTACAATCTCTGTGGACCTTAGAACTCACAAACAATTCAAATAGAACATTAGATCTCTCCCTTATGTGTGACGCAGCTCTTGTTGACTTCATCTAGCAGCACATGTACTCTCTCTGGGCTTGTGCAGCTTCCTCTGGTTGTGTGCAACACTTTTAGCACAAAAAATATATAAAAAATATAAATCTAGAGACACGATGGTGAAATCATAACCTCCTAAAAATGAATAGGAAATGTCAGCTTTGGTTTTATATGGAATGTCCATTAGTCAGACAGCTGCCTTCCGGTCCAGGTGGGGATATTGTACAAAGCAGTACGACTCAGTTAGCCATTAACTTATAAAACAGCATTCAACAGTTTCTTTCTGGAGATCTAATAACTAGCAGTAATCAATACTTATGGCTAATTGTTCTCTTTCAAACACACATTGAATTTAATATCATCATAACAAAACACTATTAACACAAATTTTGGAATGCACTAAAAATAATTATCTTTATGCAAAAAAATGTTTTTTATAAAGTATCAAACTTATTCTAGCCACGTAATAGTAACTCATTTAACATTTCAATCATGTCTGTTTTTTCTTCTCAACAATAATTATTCTGTTATTACTTCCTTTTTCAAAAAAACAAACACTTAATGGTTTAATTCATAGGTTGATTTAAGACAGGAAACCTTACCTGAATTTGACAGCATTTGACATTTGACAGTTTGTCACTGTGTTCACGTCTGTTATAAATAAAGTTAGATGAAGAAGAAAAAAGAAAGGCGTAACGTAACTTCCCAGACTTCATTCCCAAACTGAGGAAGTGTCTTACTCTCTGTTACTGTTAGCCGACCTTAATGTTACTAGCTGTCAAACACACGTATTAGGCTACATGGAGACAAAACTGTTCGGGCCCTCGTCTCTCTGTGAAATGACGCTGTCAGGATGTTTTTAACTGTGCTCTGCATTCAATTCATCGTTAAAGGTAATTATTGATCGTTAGGAGCTGGGGTTTCGTTTTTTAGCTAGCATATATACATATATGTATATGTGCTAATTTAGCTAAGCTAGTTTTAAGACTTGTACCTATACGTTTTCTTTCATGTCTCATAACATCACTCATATCATGATTTAAAGCTTTAAGTTAGTAATATTTGATATTGTGGTGGAATCGGCTAAAATTAAATTTGATCAAACGGCTCTAAATTACAGTAAAAAATGTCGTAAAACGTTTTAAACGCTACGCTTTTTCTACGTTGTAGCTGGTCTCTATTTTTTTTAACACTGAAATTTTAGCCTTTTTGAAGTAGCACCAAAACCAATTGTATCAGCGTTAAATGTCATATTGATGTCAGAATGTAAAATACGTGTAAATTAATTACATACTAACACTTTATCTTTAACGTTAGTCCGAAACCAAACTGGACAACGCTGTTAAGATAGCAAACCAGACTCGGTAGAAAGACTCAGACTTTAAAGTTTTCTTTCATGTGAAGGTGAGTTTAACATCACTTATAACATGATTTAATTCTGTAATTTATTCATAATAGGCATTGTGGTGTAATCGGCGCACAGCGACTCCTCAAGCAACACTTAATTTAAACCAGTCAAAGGAAAATGACATATGACCATATTCTCCATTCCCTCCTAACACTACTGTATATAGTTTTGGATCTATGCTGTGGAGTAAATGACCAACCTTCAGAATCACCTTAAAATCATCTTTACATGGAAAACTCATAAAATAAGATTTTATTAAAAGACAACTATTTATCCTATGTAATTTTTATCTCATGTAATTTATATATAAAAGTTGGTGAATCTAAAATGTATAGCTTGCGAAATATGTTCTGGACAAAAAAACATGTTGGATGGACAGACAGATGACTATAGCCACCTGTTATTTTACTGATTTTGTGATCTTGTGATTTTGAATTATAACCAGATATAATACAAAAAAAATCACATCCCAGCAAAATTCCTTTCCTTTTACAACCCCAAATTATACCTCATTTCATTGGTTAACTACACAAAAAAATGTGAAAAAAAACAAAATTGAACTACTACTACTACCATATTCACATGTAATAATAATTTACGTACATATGAATATTGTTGAATTACCAACAAACTACCACAAAATGGAGTTAAACTACCACTTTAAGTAGAAGGGCACTCAATAGAGTGCAGACCTCCGCCAAGGCCCCACAGTTGTTCCAATTCAGCCAAGCTTTATCCAAAATCAAACCTATAATAATAATAATTTAAGCTTACTGGACTTGTAATAGCCAACAATTTAAAACATGATGAATACAAATTACACTTACAGATACCAACACCCTAAGTATTCCTGACTGTTTTTCATCAGGATCCATGCATTACTTCCTGAGAAATGTCAAAAATCTTGCAGTGTTAAAGAAAGCAAAAAAAAAAAGAGAAAAAAATCCTGTATCTGCCCCATTATCTATATCCACTGTAAAATGTGATGGAGTCTATTCTGGCCCAAGACTCATCCTCTCACCAAGTTTCATGGAAATCCGGTCAATAGTTTTTGTGTAATCCTGTTGACAAACAAACAATCGGACACAGGTGAAAACATGATGGTAATTATATGTCATTCAATACTCTTCAACGCTGTCACACACAATTATGTCTCATTTTAATTAAATAAAAAACAAGTAATAGTAACTTGCACTAAGAAAATGACTTATTGAGGAGCTTCAGTTACATTTTGATGGCTTTAGTGTTAGAAGCTGATAAAGCAGATAAGTAATGACAAGAAAATGTCTTCAGACAACACTGGTTTATAAAAAGACAAAGCCTTTGAGAGTTAAACAAAATCATTTCACCTTCTGGTCTGTCCATTCCCATGTGTCCCAGTACTGTCTGAGGTGCCACCAGTGCTGCCACAGAACGTCCATGTTGATAGGTGGCTGATGACGTGGACTCCTGCCACCGAGGAGAAGAATGTCACCTACACCATTCAGTACAGGAGGTGAGGTCTGATGGTTTCTCCTCTTCTCTCCTCTGTAGCTTCATCTTTTCTGCTTATATGTTCATCCACACAGACACTATGACTCTAATGTTAACAAACCTGATGTAAACCTGTTATTGCCAGCTTTGACAGCAAAGTGTGGATCGATGTACCAGCCTGCGTACAGATAACTGCCACTACATGTAACGTCACTCTAACCAAAGCTGAGGATGAGCAGGGCTGTTTGGCTCTGCGAGTGCAAGCAGAGAGACGTGGACTGAGATCCATCCCGGTTGAAGCCTGCAGCAGACACGGTAAGAAACCAACACCTGCCATGTAAACGGGGACGGGTAACGGGGAGGGGTAACGGGGAGGGGTAATGGGGACGGGTAACGGGGTGGGGTAATGGGGACGGGTAACGGGGAGGGGTAACGGGGAGGGGTAATGGGGACGGGTAACGGGGTGGGGTAATGGGGACGGGTAACGGGTAACGGGGACGGGTAACGGGGTGGGGTAACGGGGACGGGTAACAGGGTGGGGTAACAGGGACGAATAACGGGGACAAGTAACGGGGACGGGTAACGGGGTGGGGTAATGGGGACGAGTAACAGGGACGGGTAACGGGGTGGGGTAACGGGGACGGGTAACGGGGTTGGGTAACAGGGACGGGTAACAGGGACGAATAACGGGGACAAGTAACGGGGACGGGTAACGGGGAATGGGAATGGGGTGGCGTAACGGGGTGGGGTAACGGGGACGGGTAACGGGGTGGGGTAATGGGGACGGGTAACGGGGTGGGGTAACGGGGTGGGGTAATGGGGACGGGTAATGGGGACGGGTAACGGGGTGGGGTAACGGGGTGGGGTAACGGGGACGGGTAACGGGGTGGGGTAACGGGGTGGGGTAACGGGGACGGGTAACGGGGTGCACACACTGGCAGCAGTTTGGTTTATGCATCTCTGATGATGTCATATTGTCTTTTACAAAATGCCAAACAGGGTTCAAACATTAAAAAAAACAATTAAATAAAACTGGGTTCAAACATAGTCTTAAACTAAATGTTTAACTGTTATGATGGTTCAGTTGCTCAGTACAACAGATTTTAAGTTTTTCTTTTCACATTCAACACAAACTGATGCTTTTAATGACTACTGCAGTCTCAAAATTATTAATAATAAATATGACTGATTTTTTTTATTTATTGAGAAATTCACAAAAAATGTTAAAATGAAAACAAAAAAACTAATCTGGATGCATATTGGCCTCAGAATCTTAGACCTTTCCTTTAAAACCTTTTGAAACATCTTGTGATCACATGACCTCCAGTTTCGTTGTGATTCTAGGTGTTAACCAACTTCACCACAGTGAAAACCAGGAGGTGTGAAGAGTCAGAGGTTTGAACAAACCCGTATCAGCCTGTCATGACTCCAGTACTGAGTTCAAAGTTCACGTTTTTTTTTTGTTCTTTTAGGTCTTGAAGGTTGTTGGTGGTCATGTGAGATGGTTGTGTTTATTTGTTGTTTGTTGTGCTCCTCCAGGTGACTTGTGTACTCCTGAAGTGGGTCTGACAGCACGGCCCGGTCACCTGACCTTACATCTGAGCAGGAACCACAGTCTGGCTAAGGAGCATGCAGACCACGCAAAACACAGAGTTTACTACGGCAAGGAGGGAGAACCGCTGATGGTGGGACCCCTTCAGGTTCTGGTTTTATGTGATCTGTATGAGGTCTGAGACAGAGTTCTAGCTTCTTTTCTCTTTGTCAAAGCTTTTCTTATATCATAATTAATTATTTTTCTTTTGCTCTGATCTTATATATCTACACATGGAGCTGATTGATTTTGGTTTGAAACAATGAGTCATAAGATGTTTTCACATCTAACCCGTTTGGTCCGGGTTGATCTGAACCTCCCCCCAGACCACGGTCTTAGACTTCAAACCTGAATCCTGGTCAGACAAAAAGAACTGGTCTCTGTCTGCAAAGGTATTTCAGACTGTGTGCGTCTGAAATACCAAACCTTGTGTGTTTAAAATTTTTACAAAACCTTTCCTACATTACAGGATGACCAACGTTAAGATAGAGAAAAGATTTTCCCAGATTGGAGCATTTTTAAATCCCTAGAATGTAGTTTGTAGTTTGAGCTGCGTTTAGTTTGCTGTTTTTATGGCCCGAGTAATAATTTCTTAGCTTTTTGTGGTGATCTGGATCTAAACTAGGCTGCTTGGTGGAGGTACTGTGTAGTTTACTGTATTTATGTCACTGTTTCCCAAATGTTCAGCTTTCTGCGGACAGAAAAAAAAACTTTTACTGTTCATAATATTGGGATATTTTTCATCATAACAAATTTGACACTAAACTACAAAAGCTGTACGTACCTTCAGTCGGTTGATAAAACATGTTTAGTACCTGTATTTGGTGATTTCAGCATTGCTTCCAGTCTCTCCACTGTTACCAGTACTTTGTTTTAACTGGTTGTGTTTTTATGTCTGCAGAAGTTTAAAGATGCCGTGTCTTCGGTGTCCATCGATGGGCTGCAGGTGGGACAGCGTTACTGTACCAAGGTGCA
>CM075196.1:1937500-1967500 GCA_037577475.1 Chaunax sp. Z400 | reverse complement strand
CACAAACACAGTCTCTCAGGGATTCATCTTGATCCGTGTCTTAAACTTATGTCGTTTTGGATAAACTTGAAGGAGCGTGATCCTGCTTCTAGTGATGACAGGAAGTTAAAACAGGAGTCAGAGCGCTTCCTTGTTACAGGAAGTCAACCACCAACCTGCCGACCGTTTGAAGTGGAGGCGACTCATGCAGTCAGTGTGAATCATACTCACCATATCTTCATGCTGAGGTAATAAGTTTGATTCTTCTTCTTGTCTCTAGTTCATCCTGGAGACTTTTCCTGAGTCTCACCGTCCCATCGCCACCACCAGTCCCAGTGAGGAGCACTGTGACATCATTTCCTCCATGACCCCTCTGGGGCTCAGAGAATGAAGGCACTGCTTCTTGTCGCTACTCGTCTTCTTTGTGGATCAACGCTGTTCTGACTCCCAGCATCCTCCCTGGGTACAGACTCTCTGCTGAGATGGATTTAGAACCAGAGAAGAGGGACTTCAAGTGAAAACTGAACCGCTGGGGAGAGAAGAAGAAGAAGAGAGAAATGAAAAGACCACTAAGGTTCATAATGATGAATTCACATGGATTCAGGGAGACGATGGAAAAACCAGAGACAGTTTGGTGAAATATTTGAACTCCGTAGCTCTGAGTTCAGTTTGTCTTTCACTCCTTGTTGGAATTAAAATAATGACCTCATGATTTGGAGGGATTTTAACGTGAGATTGGCCCAAAGATGAAAATTCAGTCTTTAACTACACAGACCCACGATGATGGAGAGTCGGAAAGATTCTGTCCATCTTGCCTGAATCCATATGAATGTAGATAAACTCCACAGATTATCCACACTCCCATCTGTTTGAATGTGACGGCTAATGTGAAATATAAAGACTGAGGTCCAAAGTTAAAGAGGTTTCCACAGAGACCTGTGTGAACCACACCGGTGGTAGACTTTTATAAAATGCGTCTGATTTGCAGGATAAGTTCACTTCTCTGTAGCCGTATGGAGCAGCAAACACACACAAACTGTTCACACTAGTTTTAGGGAACATGTACAGGATGTCCAACACATCTTCAGTGTAGAGATGTCTTATTATGTACCTGTGACAGTTTATATTTACCTCTGGTGCCACATGTGGAAATATTCCTCAAAATGAACCACAGTTTTCTGTCACATTCATTTAGAGCAGAACTTTAAACAAGATAGAGCCTCATATTCTGCAGTCAGTTCATCAGCGGAAGGTTTGGATGGTTTCAGTCAGTATAGAGAGAATCAGGTCAGAGTTTGCAGCTGCTGTTTTCTGGGTTCGTCTAGTCTCAGTAAGAAAAGCATTTCCAGCAATGAAATGAAAGCTGTAACTGTCCTGACAGCGTAGCTCTGGTTCTGGTTGATTAAGACGTTACCTGATACCTGGGTTACCTCTTCTTCGTACAGCCCTCTGGTCCTTCCTCTGAGCACAGACCATCACTGATTTCTTCCCAACACTATGACTGCTTGACTTTCTCATGTTAGATGGTTTTTAAAGCTTTATCACTTCCATTTCTGTGCACTTTTTAATCATCAACTTTTGTGCTTTCTTTATAGGCTTCAAACAAGCCAAAATCAGCAGTGGTTTAACTTTCAGAGCATTAACTGGGTCTTAAACACAACAGATGAAGCCTCCAGTCTGGTTTATGGCTCTGAGGAGGATTCACTAACCTCTAAATACTGAAAGATGGGGAAAAAGAACAGTGTTTGGGAACGGTTGAGGAAATCATTCTCAGATCATCATGATTGGTTCTCAAACTTGTCCGACACTCGTCTTGTGTGGATGTTATCCACCTTCATCTGGCTCTGTCAATCAATTCATCCAGACCTCAGTGTCACAATCCATCATCTTTTAGTTAGTCTGCAGGATTTGTCCTCATCCACACCTGAAGAGTTAACTGATAATAAAGTTCCGCTCCCAGTCACCACAGACACTTGCATGTAGTTCCAGTCCCACTGTTGGATGTTCCTTCTGGCATACAAAGAGATTTCATTACAGAATACAAGCATACGTTAGTTTTTTTGACCCCAGATGTGAGAAGCAACTCTAAGCCTTTCTTCTCAGAGGAGATCAGTGATCTAAACATAGACAAGGACGTTACTTTTTGAATAAGTTACTTGTCATCCATGTTTCTAGAAAGCAGTAACTCACCAGAAACAAGTCGACTTTTTTATTTTGACCTCTGGTTGAGAATCTGAGTGTCAGGTTTCTGGGCTTTACATTGTTTTACATGGAGGACAAGAAGCTGCAAAGGCAGAACTTTAAAGTAATTCTTGTATTGAGGCTTTGGCATGAGTGAAAACTCCGGGGGCATCGTCGGGAAGAAGTGCTGGATCACATTCTTCCTGTAAAGGAACAACGTACAGCATGGTTTCCTCCAGAGGCACTTCTGACTGTACTTCCTGTGTATCCCTCTGAATCTGGGGGTCCGATAGATAAATGCTTCCTTCCATTTCAACCTGTTGAAACATTACAATGCGAACATTTCACAGCAGCTTCAAACAATTAATCCATAACATATGAGTTTTATTTAGGTTCTTGTTGTCATCTTTGGAAAAACCCTTTTAAACAAGCTGGAGACCTAAAATGTTAGACTGTATTATGGATCTTCAACAGTTCCAGTTGCTTGATGAAAAGGTGAAAAGAAAGAATGAGTCATGTCTTCAGACCAGCCCTGCATGTGTTGTGGGTCCTCAGCTGGTGAGGAGGAGGTTTCACAATTTTTGTGAAGTAGTAAAAGTGTCAAATGAAATGGTTCCACTGCTCGTCTACCTTTACTGGCTTATTAAAGCTGAGCTTCACTTTGACCCCCCTGCCTAAAACAATCCAGGGAAACACCTGCAAAAAAATGTTCAACAGTAAATAAATAGTGTATTCCTGTAATAAACATCAGTTATAACAAATAAGACTGGGTTTTTCTGAGAACTACTACAATAATACAATCTTATATATTATATCTATTATCAGCACCAGGAGTGGCTCGTTGCTGGAGAGAGAAGATAAACCAGTGCAGCAGCGCTAATGTTGCATCTTATGTGTCGACCTCTGTAGATAGATTTACATTCATACCCTCAAAATTCTACAAATGCACAAATACCATCACAAAGTATTGTGTATTATTAGTTCAATAGCAACCATGACAATTTGCAATTCAATATTATTTGCTGTAATATATTCCTGAATGATTCTGACTGATTTTGAGTATTTGAAATATAATAAATAAAAAAAGAAAAGAAAATGACAATGTTGGTCCTTTTGTCAATTTAATTGTGTTTCTATAGTTTCTTCATATTAAGCCTTTCATTCTACAAACAGATCAGTGCATTCAGGGGTTGTTTTAGAGTCATTAGGTTCTTTAAATGTACTGACAGAATACAATGTGTTGAGATTTTTTTAAAAGTACTTTAATAATAATAATGTAATAATTTGACTCCGAAACTTTCACTTGTATTGTAGGAACATTTGACCAGGAGTATCTATAAAGTAATGGAGTTGGGTACTTTGTCCATCACTGTCCTTTACACTGAGCTGCTTCTCCCTGTCTCACCCTCTGTCTCACCCTCTCTGTCTCACTCTCTGTCCCACCCTCTGTCTCACCCTCTCTGTCTCACCATCTGTCTCACCCTCTCTGTCTCACTCTGTGTCTCACCCTCTCTGTCTCACCCTCTCTGTCTCACTCTCTGTGTCTCACCCTCTGTCTCACCCTCTCTGTCTCACCCTCTGTCTCACCCTCTGTCTCACCCTCTCTGTCTCACCCTCTGTCTCACCCTCTGTGTCTCACCCTCTGTCTCACCCTCTCTGTCTCACTCTCTGTCCCACCCTCTGTCTCACCCTCTGTCTCACCCTCTGTCTCACCCTCTCTGTCTCACCCTCTCTGCCTCACCCTCTGTCTCACCCTCTCTGTCTCACCCTCTGTCTCACCCTCTCTGTCTCACCCTCTGTCTCACCCTCTCTGTCTCACTCTCTGTCCCACCCTCTGTCTCACCCTCTGTCTCACCCTCTCTGTCTCACCCTCTCTGTCTCACCCTCTGTCTCACCCTCTGTCTCACCCTCTGTCTCACTCTCTGTCTCACCCTCTGTCTCACCCTCTGTCTCACCCTCTGTCTCACTCTCTGTCTCACCCTCTGTCTCACCCTCTGTCTCACCCTCTCTGTCTCACCCTCTGTCTCACCCTCTCTGTCTCACCCTCTGTCTCACCCTCTCTGTCTCACCCTCTGTCTCACCCTGTCTCACCCTCTCTGTCGCACCCTCTGTCTCACCCTCTGTCTCACCCTCTCTGTCTCACCCTCTCTGTCTCACCCTCTGTCTCACCCTCTGTCTCACCCTCTCTGTCTCACCCTCTGTCTCACCCTCTCTGTGTTGAAGCAGCTCCACCTCATCTGTCCTCTGATATGAAAACAATAGAGTTATGATCATATTGAGCCATTGGTGTGAGTCTAACATTAGACATGACTAATTCTACATAAGGTAACATGACTATATGCTGATGTATTTACAGACTAGTATAGTAAAACTATGTCAGTATGAGAGATAAGTAGTACCAATATACTGTGGTTTCTTATTTGAATGTTAATGTTACTATTTTTGTGATGTGCAAAAACTAATAAAAAAATACCCGCAGGTTTATTCTAAACTATTCAAGATAAAACAAATCGGTCAATAAAAGTGAAATTAAATGCTAGAAACCTGTCTGACTGCAGTAGTAATAACTGATACTGAATATTTCCTGTGTTTTATGACGTGTCATTAACCTGTAGTGACACGTTTTCCCCGCTAGATGGCGCAGTTTATCTGTAAATCATCATTATAGCAGCTATGAACTCACAGACTCTCCAACTTGTGTTTATTAATTCAGTTTTTTTTAAATATGTATTTTACTTTGAAGTCTATAGTATTTTAATGCTGTATTTATATTTAACATTTGTAGTTTTAAAGTTTTTCATAACCTTGAAGCCTGACTGATTTAAAGACACTGAGGTTTAATATTTATCTCGTTTCACGTGACAATATAAGTTAGATTTTAATGGAAATTGTGAGCCGTCATCGCTCAGTGACAACAGCCGAACCTACAGGAGCCCGGAGCGCTCAAAAAACCCAAACCTGCCTCCAACATCTGATCAAACTGACGCACAGTTTCCCTCTAAAGTCAAATAGCGCGTGGCTTTTAGGAAAAAATTACGCAACTTCTCGGTGTCCGTTCTAATGCAACGTCGATCCATTAGAGTCGGAGACGTACGAGTCTGATCATCTTAATCTTGCGTGCAGTTGGTGGAAATCCCCACGTGGTTTCGCCACCTGTATAAAAACTTTGGGTGTGCGGAGCCCCTGTTGTCGTGATTGCAAAGGGAGGAGAGGGTCTCCGTGAGCAGCATCTTGCAGAGGACGCACTGAGCGGTGGCCATACGCGCACCGGACACCGCACTCAGGCGCAAAAGACGCGGGACTCGCGGAGAGAAGTGGTTTCTCTGTTGGGGACTGTAGACGCGGAGTTCCTGCGTGTTTCTGAGTGGGATTGAACGCAGAGTTGGTTTTTTTGTGAGCACTGAACGTGGCATGACAGAGGCGCGTCAACAGTTCAAACTCCTGAAGGCGCCTCGCAGCCACAGAGATGAACTTTTACTCCGCGCAGAGAATCACTGGATAATCGAAGTGATGCCTGGAGTTCTTAGCAGCAGCCTCGTTTTACTGGGAATCTAAAGATCTCACCGGCTTCTGTGGATATGTTCAGGCGTCTCCCTGTTGGAGCACAAGTGGATGTTCTCGAGGAATTTGTGATTTAAAGCTCAGTGCGCGTGTTTGACAATTTCCACCCTTCTCCTCCGTTACATTCGGACTGTAATCAGTAGAAAAATGAGCACACACACTCTGGTGTTGTCCTGTCTAGTCGCGTGCGTTCTCAGCTCGGTGACCGGGGCGGACACTCAGAGCTCTCCTCCCGAGGAGTCGTGCGCGTCCTGCGGCCTCAGAGCGCCGGATCAGTCGGAGCGGCTGAACATAGACTTCTTGGAGGCGGTGAAGAGACACATACTGAACCGGCTCCAGATGAGAGAGCGACCGAACATCACCCATCCCATCCCGAAGGCTGCGATGGTGACGGCGCTGCGGAGGCTGCACGCCGGGAAAGTGCGAGAGGACGGCCGGGTGGAGATCCCCAGCTTTGACGGACAGGCTGCCTTCAACAACGAGGTTCAGGCAGAGACCTCGGAGATCATCAGCTTCGCTGAATCAGGTAATAATCAATAATTCATCCCTTCGACCCCCGCATGAACCTGCTCACCTTTTTGACTTGGCAGCTCAGGTAAGTTCACATCCTTCAGAAACGGAATTTCATTCTGTAAACGTTGATGTTACCGAGCAGAGACGGAACCGATGAGATCAAAGTTGTTTCTGAACCATAACTTACATTTTATTGGATCACAATTAATACGTAAATCCTCCAGAAGGAACAAGACTCAAAGTAAAGGTCCTTAAATGACCCTCATGTTGTCTAGGAGATAAAAAGAACCTCTGAAGCTGAGCTCACAATGTATAAAGACCTCTTTTAAAGTCCCTCAATCGGCCATTTATCCCTTCCTCTAACAATGTGTATCGAACTAATTCTCACAAGTCCAGAGAGAACACCCCCCCCCCCCCCCCATCCCCCCCAGGTTTACACACCTAAAACTTTTGACAGAATCCAATAATTGTGGGTTAGCAGGGTGAGAAAACGGCGAGATGTTAGTTTGGCAAAAACAAAAACATACAATTAAAGGCAGCGATGCCTTAAACACACACACACACACACACACACACACACACACACACACACACACACACACACACACACACACACACACACACACACACACACACACACATTTTCCCATTGTACCTGCTGCTACAATTAGCCTGAATGTCTGCCAGGTCCCGCCTTCCAATGGGAATGATCTGAGCCTCATGACAGGGGAACAAAAGCCAGGCAATTATTATAAGAGCAGCGCTGAACCCAACATGTCAACGACGGCCCAGAAAAAGCACCGAGAAAACAAAAGAAATCAGAATAATGCATGAGACATCGGAGTTCATGCAGGGTTGCATTGTGGGTTGAGGGGTATGGTGATGGCAGGAAGAGGAGGGTGTGTGTGTGTGTGTGTGTGTGTGTGTCCATGTTGCAGAATGTTTTTGTCGTTCTAAAGGTTCGCTGGGCTTCTTCTTCTTCCTCCTCTGTTTTTTTCTCCTCTCCTATTCTCCCTCACACCTTTGAGCCTTTGTGTGGTATTGTACCACGGAGCTGGCGTGGGTCCCTGCTCCCCTGGACCCCGTCTGCCTCCTGGCCAGCTGGCTCACGCCCCCCGAGATCTTAACGCTGCCAGCCGGGCCACGGCTCAGTGGCAAGGTCTCCACAAACCTCTGAAGCCAGGGGTGCTTGTCCCCCCCCCACCCAAGAATTAGGGGAGCCTGAATTGTCACAGTTTGGGACGCGGCAGCTTTTTGGGGGGGGGGGGGGGGGGGGGGGGGGTTAGGTTGGCATATGTTTAGCCAACAGTGAGCCAGCGAATGGATGGTTGTTTATGTGTGGCAGCCTCAGCACCGGGTTAACTGCCTGCTTGTCAGCCAGGGGAGCTGGCTTCTTATCTCGGACGATGCCAATCTCCCTTCTCCCCTGACACGGCCCTGTGGGTCCTCGCTGAGGGATTCGGTGTCCCGTATCCCTGAGAGCTGTGAGCGGTCCAAGAATTAAGACTTCATTATGAGAGGTCATTAACTCTGACCCGGTTCCTCCACAGGATCAGGTTGGCAGGTTTACTTCAGGACACGGCTCTTTCATGAGGGAGCCGTCAGTCATGGCCGTCCTGGACCGAGCCCAGACATTTTCCACATTCAGTGTGTGTTTCAGTCCCCGATGGGGCCTGACTAATGCTTTAAATGATTCATTTAAAATGCTCCTCTAGTAAAGCTGCAGCAACAGAACCAGTGCCGCAAGCAGCTTCAACCTCTCTCCTCCTCCCTCCTTCCCTCACCTCACCTCCTCACCCTACGTGGAATTCCTGGAGCGCTGGCTCCGGCCTGAGGGATGGCTGCCGTACGCTCATACGCCTGTCATGCTAGAGCCACGTATGCTGGGCGCCGCGCCCTCGTCCCTCCGCGGCGTGTGGTCTTGTCGACAGCAGCTTTGAGTAATGAGCTCCGGAGCTGCCTCCCCGCCTGCCTCCATGGCCTCTTCCCTGACTTGGTGGCGCAGGTGGGGACACGCTGAAGTAGCTCTTTATCCACACAAGCCCACCCAGGTGTCCTGCCTGCTGATACTCACCAGCAACTTTTCCACTGCGGGGTCAGGCGAGGCGTGTCGGGGCCAGTTTGCAACAGTGGGTGAAAAGAACAATTTGTTCCTTTAAAGGACCTGAGTGGAAATAAGTCATGAGGCGTGTTGGTATGTGCTCTCAATACAAAGGAAGCCATATGATCAATGGAGCATGAAAACATACTGTAGAGGTGATGCCCAGTGAGGACTGCATGTCCTCAAGCTGCAGCTGGCAGAAGTGTTTTCAGAGGAGCACATACCTCCAACCGATCCCTGCAGCCTGACTGATGCTCCATCATCCACCGAGTTTACTGGAAATCATTTCAGTTGTTTTTCTGCAATTACAGAATATTTTGAAACTTTTGCAACGTTAAAAACAATGGATCCTGGATCCGGAACGACATTTCAGGAATCCACTGTTCTTCCACTGATTTTCATGGAAATCTGTCCTGTAGGTTTTTATTCTAAATGTTCTTAAAACTGTAGCAGGGTTTCCATCAGTGTACGGTCAGGCCCGCTGGGCCGGAGTTGACCCCCCTCTTTTCACTGGGATGGAAGGTCAGGAGAAATCAGCTGATTGATCAGCGATCAGCTGTTTACTGCGCCAAACTATTGTTGTTATAAATGCCTCTGAAAATCAGTCGGCCTTTCGTCTACAGTGTAAACCTAAATAAATCTGAATCCAACTCAAAGTAACCAATAAATGATCAAACTGGAACTGATCAAACTAACTGTAAAAATCTAGGTTTCGTTTATTTTATTTTTGGTGCAATTATTTTCACTCAAAGTCAGTAATTCCAGTTCAGAAGAATAAAAGGAAATAAAAAGAATAAATGGCAGATTAATTACCTCCATCCTTAAGTGTCTGTGAACAAGATCTGTTGACTGTGAGATACGGCATATTTTAATGATATAGGTGTCAACATAATAAATTAGGCATACATAGACTAATATGTAAGAATGCATATGATGTAGTTTAGATCCAAATCTGAATCTGAATCCAGGAGACCAGAATACAAATTCATTGGGAGTTTAATCTGAAGTTTTTTTTGTTTTTATTAAATGTCCCAACGATATAATGACATGAAAATAATACTGAAATAGAAATATATCCAGTTTGGAATTTTAAATTTAATGGCTGTTCTTTGAAATTGTGCTACTACTTTTTGAATGGCGACTATATCATTTTATTTTATGTGATTAAATATTTTTACAGTATTATAGTTTTTTAAAGTCATTGATGATTTTGTCTCTGATCAACATTTCTGAAGCATTTGCTGTGGATCAGTCTGGAAACTATTTCCTGATTACGCCAGTTTTAATGGTGGGGAGATTATTCTAGAGATTATTATACATTATTATTCTCCAGGACGACACGTCTCACCTGAGGAAACACCTGGTTAAACACTGTAGCTAACGTTAGCACGTCTCACCTGAGGAAACACCTGGTTAAACACTGTAGCTAACGTTAGCACGTCTCACCTGAGGAAACACCTGGTTAAACACTGTAGCTAACGTTAGCATGTCTCACCTGAGGAAACACCTGGTCAAACACTGTAGCTAACGTTAGCTTGTATCACCTGAGGAAACACCTGGTCAAACACTGTAGCTAACGTTAGCTTGTATCACCTGAGGAAACACCTGGTCAAACACCGTAGCTAACGTTAGCTTGTATCACCTGAGGAAACACCTGGTTAAACACTGTAGCTAACGTTAGCTTGTATCACCTGAGGAAACACCTGGTCAAACACCGTAGCTAACGTTAGCTTGTATCACCTGAGGAAACACCTGGTCAAACACCGTAGCTAACGTTAGCTTGTATCACCTGAGGAAATATCACATCTGCATCCAACAGCTGCGCTTGTTCATGGAGAGTTGAACCCTCCATGAAAACCTTAAGTGAGATGTCAACAACTTCATGACATCATCATGTAATTAATTAGCAAGTTAGCAAGTTGTTGTTGAGATAAGTGGGCTTTTTTCACTGTCTTGATGATGTTAGCGTAGCATTTATATTAGTGCTTATCAAGCCAGTCATTGAGTCTGTAGGCATATTGCATATGGTCTAATATTACAGTAAGCATTGCCGTAGTGTCAGTAAAGAGAAGTTAAGCTACCGTTTCTTCTTCTTTGGATAATTTATATTAGTCGCTACAATGTCGTACCGTTGCCCTCTACTGGTTGTTCTGTTTTTTGTATAGTCCAATACTGAGCTGATATCCATCAGTTTCTTCGTTAGTCCAGTTATCAGGTCGAGTAAAGTGTGCAGAGTTAAAACAATTCCTCCAGCTGATCCCAGATCTGTGAACAGATTCTTCCTCTGAAGCTGATGAAACACTACAGAGAAACAGTGAAAAAGGAGCCACCGGTACTGGTATTGGTTCAGCGATCGGGGCCCAACCCTAACGGTCACTGCGCTTGTTCCTGTGCGAACCCCGTTTTCCTGAGCTCGGAGCTGTCGAGGCACGTAAGAACGCTGAAGGTTAGGAGAGCTTCTTGTAGCCCTGAGGCGCCTTTATGGCTAAAGCTGCTGTTCAGCTAATTCCTTTCCACATGTACTCACTGTGCACTTGATACTTTACCCACAGGCTCTGGTATTGAGCTGACTGATAGTTGATGTATTGCTTACTGTGGGTGTGTGAGTCTGCATGGATGGATGCAAATGTGAGTTAAGCTCTCAGCTGACATGCTGCAGAGTGGAGAGCTGGTTTGAACAGGTTTCTGTGTGAATGTAAAGCTTTACAGGAGGAAGCGGTGTGAGGCGCCTTGAAGATGGGGTGGGGGGGGGCGTCTTTGGTGGCCACCTATTGACACTGACACACACCAATCAGTCGGCAAACAAAGTGATTTAGCTTCTTTCAACGGCGCTGCTCTGCCCGAACACATCGTACCAAAACCCTGCTGGTGATTCGGAGGACATGATTAGGCTCGGGGGGGGGAGAAACACTGCGAGGGAGAACCCATCGCCACCTTTAGACCGGCGGGATCTCTTCATTGTGCCGCCGTAGAACGTAGCCAATGTCATGTAAATGGCTTTTATTTTTGCCTCATCATGCTTTTTGCTGGAAAGCCACGCGCTTCAATGGCGGCCGGCAGCGCGCCCGTCTCTCAGTGGCTCACAGGGGGCTTTGTGCTGTCACTCTCAGGGTGCTCACACTGGAGGGAAGGGGGTGGAAGGGTGTGGGCGGGGTTCAGGGGGGCACTAACAGCGAACTCAATGAACCCCCCGGGGGCCTCGGTGTGTCCGCCGCCCTCCCACCTTTTCCACTCGTGTCCTTCCTCCTTTTCCTCGGTCTTCCTCTTTCTCTTTTCTGGCTTTACAAAGATGGACCTGAGAAAACTGGGCCTGATCCCAGAACTGACTTGTCACAGCTGGCCAATCAGGAGCTGCCACAGAGGTCACCTGACGCAGTGATTGAGCGTGAACAGAGAAAACAAGGCCCTTAAAAGGCAGAGCTGTGGCCTTTTTTTGTGTCTGTGTGGGCAAATGTGGTAAATATAGTCTTTAGCTGCTTCTGTTTAAATGACATAAAAATATTATTCATTATTAATAACTAAACATACCTCCACCAAGACAATCTACACACTGTTCACCGTATTCTGATTCTGATCTGGATCCACATCATGGTTTCAGTCCATAAAGGGTTCCTAAGCAGGAGTTTTTAAAATTATGGTTGGATTATTATTTAAGGTATTTACAAAATTGTTTAAATTTAAAATGATTACGTATTTTTGCAGCGGACGGCTTGAATGAAACCTGGGGGAGAAAAACAAAGTTACACTGTTGGTGATTCTGTATGAAGACTGTTAAATGAAATCATCCTTTAGGTAAAATGTTCCTATTTAAGAATCATTTTTTCATATCTAGACTGTTAATCTAACAATATGAATTTAATGAAGAGAAACATTTTTTTAAACATTTTGCTTCTATTAAAATGCTATCTATCATTATTATGTTACTATATTATCGTGTGTTTTAGGTGTTTTGTGCCTGTATTAAATTCAGCCAGGACCATGCCTCACCTCTCACACAGTTCTGAGAAAACGGGTTCCATAGTTTTAGCATAATTTGAGAAAATGTTGAAAAATGAAAACATGAACATAATTAAACTGTTGTGTTGCGTCCCTATTTTAAAAAGAACATTTTGAAACATGTTTTCATTAAAGCCGTAGACCTGAGACTGAACCATTCCTCCTGTTTTCACTGTCTCCAACAGATGAGCACACATCCTCCAAGTCCGGCCTGTACTTCCTCATCTCCAACGAGGGCAACCAGAACCTGTACGTGTCGCAGGCCAGCCTGTGGCTCTTCTTCCGTGTGTTGCCAGCTGGTCCTGAGAAGGGCCTCCGCAGGAAGGTGACCGTCAAGATCCACTACCAGGAGGCTTCCAGCGGGGCAGATGGAGGCCCAGGAGGTGGTGGCGGAGGGGGAACAAGCCGCTGGGCTCTGGTGGAGAAGCGGGTGGATCTGAAACGCAGCGGCTGGCACACTTTCCCGCTGTCGGAGGCGGTGCGGGCTGTGTTCGGCAAAGGCAGCCGGCGGCAGGACCTGGAGGTCCACTGCGAGGGTTGCGACACAGCCGGCGTGGCCTCGGTGCTGGTGGACCCGGGCGACCCGTCCCACCGGCCCTTCCTGGTGGTGCGTGCAAGGCAGGTGGACGGAAAGCACCGCATTCGCAAGCGTGGGCTGGAGTGCGACGGCACGAGCGGCGGGCTTTGCTGCCGGCAGCAGTTTTACATAGACTTCCGTCTCATCGGCTGGAACGACTGGATCATTGCACCAGCCGGTTACTATGGCAACTACTGCGAGGGCAGCTGTCCGGCCTACATGGCAGGCGTTCCGGGCTCGGCTTCATCCTTCCACACTGCAGTGGTGAACCAGTACCGCATGAGGGGGATGAGCCCGGGCTCGGTCAACTCCTGCTGCATCCCTACCAAGCTCAGCACGATGTCCATGCTCTACTTTGACGATGAGTACAACATCGTAAAGAGGGATGTGCCCAACATGATCGTGGAGGAGTGTGGCTGCGCTTGAGTCAACCTCATCACCTCTGAACAGTCAGAAAGGCCTTTTGTACAAACAGGACGTTATTGTACGCTACACATATACATTATATCTATAGCTACTGTATGTGCAAGCGACACGCACAATGGTTGGCCGAGTGTCGGCGTTGCGTCCATGTGTGCGTGCGAGTGTGTGTATTTATCAGAGTGACATGTCCGAGTTTTGTCAGCGATGGGACGAGAAGGGAATCACCAAATGATACTTTTGCTCTAGTTCGCCATTTCTAGTCAAAAAAATAATGGCTCAGCATCTCTTGAATGAAGCGCTTAAAGGAAAAGTGACGGGATCGGCCGGCGACTCCATTGGCTCCCGGCCCCGCTCCTCCAAACCCTCTTAAGCACATTGTTTTTTATAAAGCACTGACAGTTCATCAGCTTATACAATTCAGAACACCAGCACTTCCCGACGATGCCGACAGACGCAGTCTGACTGTCCTCTTTGGTGGAATTAAAGCGGCAGCGCTTAAAGCCTCGCTGGATTAGGGAAGCCGCTGCTGCTGCTCTCGCTGTCGATGACGGGCCTAAGGGTGCTGCAGGCCCTGCTGCCATGACAACCAGGTGAAGATGGATCTCATAAGTGCACTGGGAGCGACAGAGAGAACTGCTTCCTCCTGCCCACTAGAAGTGGGCCCGCGGAGGGTTCAGGCCCCGTGGGTCGCCACAGTGAAGCACTTGCAGAAACTGAAATGCACACCCTGAATAGCACTTGTATAAATAAATGCCTTCCAAGGGGTACCGAGTGTCCTGTCCTATCGCTAAATAATAAGTGCCACATGAGCTATGCAATGTATAGTAACCTATATCGACCTGCTCTATTAGACCGAACTCTCTTTCTCTCTCTCTCTTCTTTCTCTCGACTCTATCGATACTTGAAATGTAATCTTTCGCCTCCTTTCCAAAGCGAATGATTGTTGTGACATTTGCACTGAAAAGTTGCGGGATTAGTGAGACAAAAAGAAAAACTGCCATTGAAAAGTTATTTTTATAGAAGTAAAATTGAATTTTGTTTCAAATGTATAATTAATGGAACCAAAGAGGCCAAGAGTTTAGCCGTTGTACTGCGATGACGAGGCCATTGAGTCACTGTGTACGATACTGTTGTTGATCATTTGCAATAGGCCTACCACTGTGTCAGGGTACGATGTCTGATTTCATTTCTTAGCTCTATTTTCATTCTCTGTTTTGTACAATAAGCAACACTTCATTTTTTCATCTTTAATTCTATTTTTGTTTTCTATTTAATAAGAAAGTTATTTTTAGTTCCTGTCTAAGAATCATCTAGTCAAATAAATGTCATCTGTACAGTTTATGTAAAATAAAATGTTTTCTTAAATAACTTTAAATTCTTCTCTGTGTCCTGTTGTTAGCGTCTTAGCATGTGTTTATGTATTAGATATCTGAAAAATGGATTTCAGTGAAATATTGAGGAGGGATGGATTTAGGGTCGATCCATATGTATCTGGATCCACACCTACATTTAATGTCTTCTTGTCAGATCGGTTCAGTAGCATCTGTGTTTAAAAAAAGCCCTTTTTTTGTAATGCTGAATTACATTTTTTTTAAAACAACACTGGATCCAGATCGGCACCAAAATTTAATCTTAATCAAAATTTTGTCAAATTTGACTGTTGAGTTTTCGAGTAATCCTGCTGACAAACAAATTAAACCAACCAACCAATGAAAGGACACGGGTGAAACATGACCTCCTTGATGGAACTTTTTATATTACTATTTTTTATTTCTATTATTTTATTTCATTTCTACCTTCACCAAGGAGGTTAGTTTGTTGAATCTTCTGTTCGGATTTCTCAAAAAGTAAAAGGCCGACTTTCACAAATTTTATTTAGAGGAAGGGACAAACCCATTAAATACTGAATCCAAACAGAGGACTGACAAATATTTGTCTGTGCCACAAAATAAGAATATCAAAATAACAATAAGGGCACCAAGGTCCACCAGGTTTATGTATTTATTACTTCGATTTGGATGCTGAATTTAACAGTAATCCCCTAAACTAGCAGGGCACTTGGAGGACATAACCCTGTGCTGAGGCTGCAAAAAAACAAAAAACAAAACACCTTTATCTGGATCTGCATCATAAATATCACCTCTTTTCCATTCCAGGCACCACCTCTGCAAAATCTCAAAGAAATCTGTTTAAAAGTTTTGGAGACATTCTGCTAAATAACAAAGAGAGGTCATAAAAACTCCTGCTCTTCATTTTGACGTATCTCTAGAGTCTTATAGAATACATCCAGATACATATCAGTCATTTTCACGAAATTATAAATTCCAAATAATTCCTGTAACAGTTTCCTAACTTTCTATCGTTTGTTGCAGAAAGAATAATGAGGTTGTGATCACATATTTTGCAGTATAGTGATCATTTTCATTTTTCTCTGTCCCGATGCTGGAGTTTTATTGACTCTGGCGTTGGCGCCCGGCCTTCTCTGATGTCTTTCTGGTTGAGAGCGTTTTCCCCCCTGATGAAAGATGGGTTGCACCTCGATCCTCCTGTAAAGGAAGGCGCTTTGGGCTGATTCCTCATTAAAAACTAACAGGTGGGGGTTTGGCGCTCCAAGACAAACAGGCCTGACACGTGTCAGGCTTTGTCCCTTCTGGTCCAACAGCTTCACACCTGTGATTGACGCTGCCATCGTTCACCTGCTTTCTGCAGCATCTCGACTTGTTTGCAGATAATTGTCTCTAAGCATCGACGTCGGGCACATGTGGGTGTTATGAAACTGTTTCACCAGAGCAAACACTCCTCTCAGAGTTTCCCAAGCTAGGTTTACAGTTGCCATAATGGTAGCAGCAGTGTGTCAACACTTGCAACAGCACAAGGCTTGCCCGAATGAATGTCTGCCTGTGCCAACACCTACCAACGGCTAGATTTCCTGTAATGTTTTCAACAAGGCTCCATCAAAATAAATCATGTGCTCCCGTAAAATTTCATTCAGATAATTGCTCTAAATGTATCTATTAGGATGTGCCAAAGAGTGAATTGACATTTTTTTGCCCCGAGGGCAAATAGCATATTAGGGTAGGGAGGTTACAGTTACACATAGCCGGATGGATCAGTAAGCAGGAGCTGAATATCGCTAATAAAAAGGAACAGAAATCAATATAGCAGTGGGTGTGAATAACAGACAGACAGACAACATGATGAATGATCTGTCAGAAATGATCCCAGCTTGTTTTTGATCTCCTTGGTGGAGCCTGTACCTGAGAGACGTGAAGCTGTCTCGTCATGCTTCCCAATGCATGCCAAAATCTCCACAGCTGGAATGTTAATGACGCTAAGCGTGAGCTGTAATCCGCTCAGCACGCTGCTGGTCACGGCTGCACTCAGGACCGCACACTCGCGCCGGCAAAAACACATAGAGAGAGTGCAAAAAGTGAATACAAGTCAGTAAGGAAATACCTTTTTTGACTTATTTTAGAGCAATTGTTTAAAGTTTTATTTTTAACTAGAATGATAATCAGTAGATCATAACTTCACAAACACCACCGTCACAAAAACCTGAACAAGGCCGAACAATCCTGCACACGTCCGCTTAGTTTTGACCACCAAGATCCACCCTTCAGCAAAAGTTTTGGAGAAACTGGTTTTGGTTGTTTTTGTGTAATCAGGGAAAATATTGACAAATTCCTGATCTTCCAATGTCAAGAAACTATACAGAAACTCCTGGACCGTCTCCAGATCTGCACCAGTATGAAGATGTCACCCTGTCTCCTAATCTTGAACACAATGAAAACACATCCTGGATCTGGATTGACCTCCACAAAGTTCTTAGAAACGTGTTTTGCTAAACAACAAACCAGCCATCAGTAGACGCAGGTGAGAACATAACACTACTGGCAGACGGGATAATTATAATAAGACTATTAAATGACTTGTTGCTGGTATTTTATTACAGGTTGTGACTTAATGCTTGAAACTAGAATTACCAGAATAAAGCTGTTAGATCAACGCCAGCGCTTCACGCCTCCCAGATCGGGTTTGGCACCTTTTTCATTTTTACTGCACTGACAGATAAATCAACTTGTTTATGGTCTGTGTCGACTACTTGTTTCTTATACTTGACTTCGTTTTGAAGCACAATGAAAATTTAAGATGACAGATGGATGGAAAATACGTCTTTTAGCACAACATTGAACTAAGTAATCCTGACTAAGATAGAAATTCTACAGGAAATTAGATTGTCTTGCAAAAACATAAAGAATTCATCCCAGGCAATAATCTACAAAAACAAGATCTGAATATATTTTAAGGCAGTATTTGCTTGTTTTTTGCCTGACAGATGTTTCTTCTTACCAGACAGGTTTCATGTAAGAGCATCACTTGTTTCAGCCCGTTTCATCCTCGATAATCTTAATAAGATGTGTCGAAAAATGTAAATACTTTAAATTAGAATTAGCTGAATGTCGGAGCCGTTTGATCAAGAGCAAAAAGACTTTGTCATCGTCAAAACTTCTCATTTCAATTGATCTCTTCACATACAAAAAATAGATGTGTAGGATTTGATCCAAGACAGGGGTTCGCAAACTTTGACACTCCAAGGACCCCCATATAGCATTAGCCTCTAGTAGGGTAAAAAAAACATACAACTTCTTAATATATTTCCTTACTTTGATTAACAATAAATAATCTCGTTGTTTATTCATTAAATTCATAATTCAATCTTCAGTTTGCTCGTCTGGTAGTTTTTTTCTTTTGTGAAGTTTTCCCATCTTAGCAGGATGAAGCTCGCTAGTTTTCAGGGGCACAGAAACTGTCCGTAATATCAGAGCTACTTATAGCAGCTGCTTGATTCTGATTGGCTAGAGTGGTGTGTGTTATATTTTTCAAATTGAAAGATTGGCATAGAAAGAGAAGACACAGATTGATAACATCTAAAAAGACATATTAAACGTTATCGTCACAAATAGTGGTATTAGTTGATTTTTATTTTTGTTCCATCCCCCCACCCATCCATTCCCCGACCACCCTAGTGCCCCCTGGCGACCCCCAGGGGGTCAGGACCCACACTTTGAAAAACACTGATCCAAGAAACGATGTGACAGCCTTTAATAAATAAATAAATAATAATAATAATACATTTTATTTATGGGTGTCTGTCAAGACACTCAAATCAAACATTCAGTACAAAAATGAATAAATATCAACAATGTATTAAAATAAGTAATAAATCAAGATGGTAGGATAAAATAGAATAGATTAGGTTAAAATGTCGACATCGGTCTGAACAGGAGGGGAGTTTTAACGTGTGATTTAAAGAAATGAGTCAATATTAAATAGTTAGAAACTTTTCAAACGGAAAAAAGACGACAGAGTAGTTTTGTCTTACCTGAAGCATCATCAAGAAACATATTTGACAACTTCTGAAGATTATTATGGAGAAAACAGGTTGAACAAGTGATGCTCTAACATAAAACTGCCTCATAAGAAGAAATAACAAGAAAATATTAGATATATAAAAATATCTCATCTTGCTTAGGTTTCCCTTTTTGCAGGTAAATTGCAAACATGATGTTTAAAATAAATATATTCGGGCCTTTAATTTCCAGACGATGACATCATTTTGACATTATTTGCATATATCCAAACTGCTGGTATGAATAATCACTGGAGCATTGTGTGTTGTTGTGCAGACGTGTGAAGACGATGGTGCTCGCTCACATTCACACTATAAACAGACATAAATATGTACGCACACACACACACACACACACACACACACACACACACACACACACACACACACACACACACACACACACACACACACACACACACAGAAACTCTACAACCCCTAGTTATCAGCTTAAACAAATATTGGCCCTCTGCCCTCCCTCATCCAATAGCCCCACAGGTTGAGGTCATGACAGCTGCCAAGTTGACGGGGTCAGCTGGTTTATCGCCGCCGCCGCGCTCGTTCTCCCCAATCGCCTCGCTCCACGCTAGCTAATGAATTTACGGCCATTCATCACCTGGAGCCAAGCATTCCTCTGTGTTTGGCATGTTGATGATGATGTTTCTGATCAGTCCAATCCTCCACCGGTTTCCTTATGAAAGGAGGTTTTTCTTTAACTGACGTATGATCCCAGCTCTGAGCTAAAACAACAGGATTTCTATTACCGCTGATTAAAGCCTGACCCTTTGTTTCAGCTCCTAGAGACCACTCTTATTTTAAGGATTTATGGTGTGGGCCTCCTAAGACAGGAGGCTTATTCCACTCCTGTTTACTTCTCCCTACAACCCAAAGTGACATTTTGACCTTTGGAGCGACGTGGACTGTGCTCCCTGCAACTCTCATAGGCGGATTACTGGAGTAAAAAGGCTTAGCAACTTGAAAGCATAGTTGTGAGCACTAATGAGCAAAAAGCTTCATTAATTCTTAATGGCTGCTTTCTGCATGTTTTTCTCTCCGTTTCTACATTTCATTCCGTTTTTAAAAGAACAGTTCACCTAAAAATGTAGATTCAGTCACTTTCTCCTCACCTCCATGCTGACGGAGAGTCGGGTGAAGTTTCTTAGTCCACAGAACATTTCTGGAGCTTCACAGTAAAACAGCGCTGCAGCAGGCTCCTGAACACATGAAGAGGATGGGGACTTGTTTAAAAACCTAAAACAAACAGAAAATGACTACATGCAACTCGTACGGCGTAAATTGAAAAGATGTTTTTTGTTTGTGGGCTTCATGAATCACCAACTCCTTGATTTGATGTCGATGAAGGCACGCCATCATGTATCTGAGCCTCTCTCGCTGTCGTGGCTTAGCAGCTAGCGTTCGGTGAGCCTGGTCGGGCTCCAGAGGGGCCTGTGGCACCTGCTGGCCAAATATTTCAGCAAGAACTTCAGAGAAGAAAGCTGTGGGTTCGTGGTCGCTCGATGGCGTCTGTTAGGCCAACTCTCCTGATATAATTACTTTGGCTTCGTCACTGCCAGGTCAGCATTCCTTGCTTTGAGTTTAGCACACGCCTCAGCTAACGCGGAGCATGAGGCCTCCGTAGCCTGAGGGTGCTCTTTGTTCAGGTTGGTGTTGGTCCCAGAGCTTATGATACGCGTTCCGTAACCATTCGCTCTGGACCGAACCGCTTCAAATTTGGTTTCCAGGGATGCGATGGACCGTCTTCGCTCCTCTAGCAGGCTAGTTAGCACAGGCATGCTAATCTGGTTATTGTTACGAGCCAGTGCAGGTGCTTCTTTCATGTTTTGATGCCATAGTGTGGGTTAAAAGCAGAATCTACCTTCACTAAAAGGATAGATTTAGGTTTTGTGTTGTCAAAAAGTTATTTTCGATAATGTCACAGGAGAGCGTGACACACGTCTAATCCATTTCTCTCTCCACTGGAAGTCCAAAAGATGTTTTTTTGCACTTGAGGCTGTCAGGATCATAGAAGTTTGGCTGCTGATTAATTGTCTTACAAATAAATGTGATAAATGATGTAACTGCTGCTCATTTTATCGAACTGCTTAGCTCAAATAAGCCCAATCATGTGATTCCATAATGTTGTGACAGGCCTATTTCACCACTTTAAAGCTGAAATCTTCATTCCAGCCTCTCGTCTAAAAGCCTTGGTGCACATCTGAATCTGAGGAGGTTGCATGAGCTCAGACATGTGAATCTGTGACGACCTGGAAGTTGTGTCAAACAACAAAGAGTTCCTGAGCATGCACAGGCCTTAGAGTTTGTGCACCTTCCTCAAATGGATGCTAATGTTTTTAGCTTAGAGGCTAAAGTAATTTGAGTGGAAAAATGGTGTAAAAAGCATCTTTTCATATCTCATGGCCTCAGTAGACTTGGATTAGGCCGTATGAGCTGTAAGGAGTTATTTTCTGTATGTTTTTGTTTTTTTAACTAGTCCCCATGTTCTTCACTTTTTATTTACTGTATTTTATCTATCTAGGAGACACTGTTTTGCTGTGAAGCTGCAGAAATGTTTTGAGGACGAAGAAACGTCATCCAGCTTGAGGGCGACAGAACTTTTACTTTTGGCTGAACTGTTCCTTTAAGAACAGAAGAAACACAACCTCCTTAAGCAGTTCTCTCTTTTCTTATTGGCTCATCGACGCAGGAAGGATCCCTGTCAGTTTGTAAAACGTCACTCAGAAGCAGGTTTACTAATTATTACCACGTTTGGTTGTACAGCAGTGTTAAAACTGCCTCTGAATGCTGTTAGCAGATGAGTAACTCTGAGGAGGTGACGAGGTCAACGCGACACACTGTGTGTGTTTTTCTGAGTCCACAGTGTCATAATGTCACGGTTGTTCAAACCATTTTAGCAAAACAACTGAAGCCTTGTCACCAAATTCAGCCTCCCCCGTCTCCCCCCCTCCCCTCCCCCCCCTGAACTGCATCTCCCCGCCGCCCCCCTAAACCTTCTCACCTCCTCACCCCACCTTCCACCATTGTGACCCCCTGACTCCCAGAGTACTGAGGGAGCACTCAGGGGCCACAAAGCTCTCGTTTGTTCTGCCTACGGTGGCTTGTGCCGGCCGGAGGATCATCTCCGCTCACCTCCAGTCAATGAGAGGAGCGATGTCTCTGGAATGGAAGGAGGTAAAGGTGGAGAAAAAAGGGTGGCCTTCACCTTCAGCTTCCCCAAAACCACATTGTATTTATGCAGTTTTGTATTTGGTTTAAATCAGGCTTTGTACATAAATTCACACAGTGGATAACTTATTTAACACTGTTCTAACTTCATCATTTATATGTTCTGTGTGGAGCCACAAACTATAGTGGAGTAATGAGTAAAAGATTAAATGTAGTTTAGTACAAGTGTTAAAATGAAAATTCTCCACTAAAGTAGCTCATAAATTACAGTACTTGATTAATTGTAGCTACTTTCCATCACTCAAATGATGTTTATTTTAATTAACAACTAATCCGTCAAACAATGAACTGATTAATCAGTCAAGAGCACAAACATATACAATTTTAAATAAATAACTGAGATGGTTTGAGCATGTGCAGAAGAGGGATGGGGTATATCGGGAGACGGATGATGTGGATGTAGTTGCCAGGCAAGAGGAGAAGAGGAAGGCCTGAGAGGAGGCTGATGGATGTGGATGCAGGTGGTTGGTCTGACAGAGGAAGCTGTGGGGTACAGGGTGAGATGGAGACGGATCATCTGCTGTGGGGACCCCTAACGGGAAAAGGAAGAAGGAATCAATGTCTACGATGAGACTAAATGTATCCTGTAGACCTTCTTTTTATCCATGCAGACTAAACAAGCCTTCATCCTGTATGTCTGTTTAGTTCTCCTGACCCGACTCATCCTCCCACTAAGTTTAACTGAAATCTGTTCAGTAGTTTTTCCTGCTGACAAACCAACCGACAAGCAGGTGAAAATACAACCAATCACAGAACCACAATACTTTGATTAATGAATTGGTGCTGGTTTTATTCTCACCTTCCAAATGACCTGAAGTCCCAGAACCCTCTGGATGTGAACGCATCATTCCTGCCTCGGGACGTCCTGCTGTTGATCTGTCCCTATGGACCTGTTGACCTGCTAAATTTAGCTCACTGATGGTATTCTGAATTGATGAGGGATTCTTTTTATAACCTCTAAAAAGGGAAAGGAACCCTGGTGACTAATGGCCCCTTGGGCTGCTGGGAGTTCAATGTAGAACCAGTATGAAAACAGTCTGGCTTTTGTTTTCCGAGGAGCGCAGTTTCTGTCCTGATTCAAGTGACGTAGCGATAGCGAGCTAAATGATAGTGATGGCGGCGGCGCTTGTGAATGAAGCTAATATGAAGGAAGCACTTGACACACAAGTAGAAGCCTTGAACGTGTGTCTCCTGTGTTGCTTCCCTGTGCAGGGCAGGTAGATGCACCTTCTGTATGTGTGCGAGTTTCTGCTGCTTTGTGTGTCAGAGGGGAAATTCCAGCCAGGGGGATCTAAGGTGTGGCTGAGGATCATCTCTGACCACTTTAAAGCAGGGCCATCATCGGCGCTCCTGTATGACTCTCGGCCCCAGCTGCATTTCTCTCTGAGGGCTCATTATTCTGGCAGGTGCCCCATTGTCCCGTCTTTGTGGGCCTTTTCATGAGCATACCAAAAACACAACACCAAAATATGCAGAGGAGGAGGAGGAAGAGGAGGGGGAGTGGCCTAAGTCAAAGTGAAGAAGACTCAGAAAAAGTGTGGCATGAAAAGAAGAGAAGAACCTTTGTTCGGAGAGGAATGGGAGACGTTTAGATGTTTGCGGCGTAGCGATGTGGGATGTGGTCGTCGTGGTGAACATTCAGAGACGCTGATGTGAGGATGATTGTTTTTCTGTGAATGAAAACCTACAGAAGTTCATGTAGCGGAAGCGTCCCCTGGTTGTCCTTTAATTTTCTCATGTTGTTCCCCCTCTGGGTTGACACCGGTGAATTTTCACCTTGTACACTCAGAGGGCTGTGGTCGCAGTAACAACTATGTTGTCAGAGCCCTAACATCCTCCTCGGTGAGAGAGGCTGTCTTTGTATGACCTCATGGGAAAGTCCTTTTAGTCTGGAGTAAATACAACAAAGGAGCTGCTGACAGATGTTTCAATAATAGAAGAACAACTGATGCTCTTGTGTTTTAATCTGCCGATGCATGAGTGTTTGTGAGTCCTTCTTATGTCTGGCCAGCATCTTAAAGATATACACACAGTGTGTGGCCCACTGTGGAATATATGCACCGGTGGGGGTGTTTCCAGTTTCATTACAGTAAAGAAGTTGTATTTTATTATTGTAGAATAAATGTTGGCACGGCATGTTTCTGAGGACCAGGGAAACTTTAGCTTTATGTACGTCTAGACCACAAACTGGGTCAGAAAATCTCCTAATTTCTCCAAAATATCCACTTTTATCCCAATCTTTTTTTCAATTTTATGTTGTCATAATGCTGCACCTAAGATAAAGTTGGTTAAGGTTAGGTGATTTCATATGTTTAACCTCATATTTATCATTAAAATATTTGCTTTAGTCTCGAAAAAGTAGGCTGGAAACTTTCAAAATATCCACTTTCTTCGCCACAAAACAGGCTGGAAACTCTCCCAACGTGTCGTTCAGAATAGACAATATAGTCACCAAAAACTGGGTCAGAGAGTCTCACAGAGTGTCTTTCAAAATGTGAGCTTTAGTCGTCACACAGCAGGCTGGAAGCTCTCGGGACGCGCCATTTAAAATAGCCGCTTTCGTCGGCATAAATTGGGCCAGAGGTTCTCCTGATGTGTCTTTTAAAATATAAGCTTGAGTCGTCACAATTTGCAGAAAAGATGCTTTGGTTACCAAAAAGTAGGCTGGAACCTCTCCTCATATGTCCCCCCAAAAAATCCACTTTTGGTGTCCCAAACATGGCAACAAGATGTCCCAAAGGTCGCCAAAATGAGCCCACTTTTTTGGTTGGTTGAAGTGCTTACGACACCGGTGACACCTCCACCTCCACCTCCACCTGGAAGTCAGCTCATATACATGTAATCTGGGCTTGAATGTTTGAAAAGCACAAAACAAAGATATCTATAGTTTGCAGATTCTGTAAATACAGAAACAGAAAATTCAGAATGTGCACTTCTGTATTTGATTGTGTTTTTTGCACAGATCTCTGATTTGGTGTCTGATTATTGTGATTTTAGAACAATCTGAAGGGTTTTCCTCGTGTTGGTGTTGAGTGTGATGTCACTGGTTGGATAGAACTCTAGAAGAAATAAGAGGGAGTGCAAACAAACATGTCTGACTGTCTGTGTGTGTCCAACACCTACATACAGAAGGTTTAAACATCCTCCCTGACGGCGTGAAGGGAAACAACGCTCCACACATCCAAACACACGCCTGGCGCCGGCTGCTATCGGCGATAAAACCCAAGAGGTGAGGAAGAAACAGAAACGAAAACAACAAATCCCTCGTATCTCCAGCTGATGAGCGAGGGAGAAACTTTTGTTCGCTATCAGATTGGGGCGAGTCGCTTCACAGGCGTAGCGCATTAGCAAGAGAGCCTGACGTTCCTGTAAATGTAGCAGAGGGCACAAAGACAAAACCAGGACCTGCAGGGCTTTGGGTGACTCAGGGTGTGGGGTCCTCGCTGGGCGGGGGACACATGGCGTGGGCTCCAACATATCGCTTAGATCAAAATGAATGTTGCAGCGCCCGTGGCTGAGGATGACGGGGAGAGAGAGTGTGCCACACACAGTCTCCGATGACTCCGATGATGCGGAGGCGGAGATACCATCTGAAGGCAGCCACCCTCCAAAGTCCCCTACATTCTGTTTTCTGTTTTATCTCAGATTACAGCTGCGGAACAGGATCCCTGCCGGTGCTGTACCTCCGCGGTGAGCTGAGACGACACACAACAAAGACATCTGTTGTACTCGCCGGTCATTGTGTGCCATTTAATGTCTCCAAAATACTTTTATTGTTGACTTTTTCTGACGCATTCTGAACATTCCTCGCGGCCGTGCCAGGAAGCAGCACAGGTTAGTGCTACAGAAGAAAAGGATTATTGCTCTTCTAGATTTAGGACTAGGCACGGACTGGAAAAGAAAGGGCCTCTGCCAGTTTACACATATCTCAGCATGACAAACAAATCTGCAACACCCATCATGAAAGGTTGAAACAGAAATGCAATCATCTGCAAACAAACTGTGTTTACTAAGTGTTCCCAAGCCCGTGTCGTGATACCCATCGTACGACTATATGTTTCACAAAGTGGTGGCCGACAGCCTTATGGGGATGATGTCATCACCTTCTACCAATGAACCTGTTTACGAGGGATGGGGAGTCCACGATCATCTGTATGGGCGGGGCTTTAACAGGAAGCTCTTCATTTAGGCCTGAAATTGATATGTATTGTTTCAGAAGTTGTTAAATTTATTATTTATTAGTAAGTAATTTACAGAGCAGCTTCACAGTTGAGCTTCAGATCAATGTTTGTGATCACAACAATTTACAAAACACAAAACTAATGATGTATTCAGAAATATGAGTTTTCATAATAACTTTACTTTCTTTTAAAAATTATTTTTACTTTTTAAAAATATTCTGGACAGGTATAACAGTTAAGTGCCTCCACCACCCATGATCAGTTGTCAACAGATTTTGATGCAATTTTGTGGAGGAATTTTTGTGTAATTTTGGGCGAAGGAAGTGTTGATTAAATTCCGAGGCAAATCCTTCTTCAACAGTATAAGACAGGGACCAATATCATGAGAAATAATCAAAATACAAACACCCAGACATGGACAACTCATGATATCCTTCCACTACACACAATGGATCCAGATCTGGAGGGGGTCAGTATGTATCGGCTCAAAGTACAGTTCAATGGATTTATGCATCTTATTTTAGATGAAAAATAGATCCAGATCCACCATTATAATCATATTTTAGTTGATAACTCATAAACTAGTGATGATTCGAGATGCTAGCAGTAGGTTTACATGTTGTTCTTTTGATCATTGGTGATAAACAGTTGTTACAGGATTTTGTTTTGACACATCCTGAGAATTAGGGACAAACGAGAGAGAACGAGAGAGAAAGAGAGAGAAAGAGAGAGACGAGTCGAACATGTAAGAATATGTATCCATACTGTTTAAACCTAACCTATATTATATTATTATATTTTTATGAGCTATAGTGGGGGAAAAAAGTCAGGCAGGCCATAAAAACTAAAATAAATTTCTGTTTGTTTGTTCAGATAAAATGAAAGGGGGGTGTTAGATATTCACTCTGGTTGTATTTTCTTTTTAAATGAATTCTGTGAAGCTGGGTGATTTATGCAAACAGAAACAATGTTGGTGAGCCAACACAGAAATATCCACCAAGAGTTCAAGCTGTAACATGCGACTGAACCGCAGCAGTACAAGGAAACATTTCTCCAAGAAACTCTGCTGGAGATATTCCACTAAACCGAGGCAGACGTGAGCTGATGAGAGAAAGCAGATGGGAGACGGTGAATTAGGACTTTATAATAAATGTACCTGACCGACCCGTTAAGAGAGCCAATCAACAGGGCTGGAGCGGATCAACCACCCAAAGTCTACCAGACCCACAAACAGCAAAACATGAGCACAATTATAAGGACTAGGAGACGACTCTAAACCCCATTATCTCAGCTGGTAGTTGTGTGTTTGTAGCCCTGTTTATTACTGTTTAGATCACTGATAAACACCATAAATCATGTGATTTTATACATCGTGATTTATGGATTATTAATTAGAGAAAATCTAAATGCACTAAAAATTCCTGGAAAGGAATTTTTTCTTTGTTTGAATCAGCACCAAAATTTACTGGCTTCTTCTCTCATACCTGCTTCATCCCTCCACAAAAATGTGTGGAAATTGGTTCAGTTGTTTTTGCATAATTAGGGAAGATGCTGAATTGAAAAATGCCACAATATTGAAGAAAATGAAAATATCTTGGATCTGGATTTACACCAAGATTGAATGGTTTTGTCCCCGGTACCAGTTCAACCCCTCCACAGAGTATTGGAGTTTCCTAACAAATCAACCAACACAGACATGGGTGAAAACATAAAGCAGGGATAAAAATGGACAATTTGTGCACATGGCCTATTGGAAGCCTATTGGTTAAATTCTGTCACTATTTCATCATCTGCCGTGATGTTTTTACACAGAATCCTAATGTTTTTTTGGAATCAGGATTGTATTCCAGCTTCCAATCTGTTTGTGAAATCCCTTAAACTGACACTCTCTGCCGAAACAAGAGCAGACATGGCCTTTAATTACATGCACACCTAGCTAACCACATAATGTATGAGTCACAGTGTTTTCTCCTGCCACAGCAGACAATCCTAATGAATCACGGCCTGCTGCCTGAAATAGGTGCCACCCACAGTTTTTTTTTATCTTAAATTTTTTCAGTCACCACTTGTAAGCCTGCAGACTGAGGTAATGCCCTGTGAGAGATTCCTGATGCCTTACCTCATGCGTGTTGGACTGAGAAACGCCTCAGTTATCTCAGCCACTTCCTTCTCTTGACCACATGCATATCAGCTGAGGTAAGGATGGAGTGGCCTGGTCCTGGAGCTGCAGGCTGCCTGCAGTGACCAGATTAGATTGGGCCTCTACAGTCAGGTGGCAGAGCTGATCACATGTACACAGCAACAGTCTATTCTGATAGGAATACGCTCATTTGGCTCTTATCTCAGAGACCTTATATAAAATTGGAGAGGTTAAGACAAGCAATGAAGTCATACAATGTCTTTCCCCCTGTTTTTGTGTCTTGCTACTGTACATTGTATGGCTTTATTTAAAAACAATAGACAACCAGAAGATTTAGAAAGCAGCTAGCAGCAGTTAGCAGCTAACTCAAAGAACACAATCCAGCGAAAATGTCTTCAACGGCGCGAGGACATCATTTACATTGATGTGCAAACTAAAATGTTGATTAATCTGCACTGTTCCTGGTAAGTAAGTAATTAAATAAGTAAAACTCGTGTAAGGACGATCTTGTGCCACTACATGTGATCAACAAGAATTATATGGATGTTCCTTTATAGGACGAGATCAATTGTCATGGAAGGAAAATCATTTTTTTGTCATGTTCATCCATTCTTTACAAAGAACACACTTAGACCCCGACGCTGCTGGGTTTAACGTCACGCTTCATTTGCTCGCAGAACACCGGCACACTATCTAAGATCACAAACCAGAGCAGCGTTGTTCTGCCATTTATTGTCCAGTCTGAACAAACAGAAGGCGTTGGACAGAAGGAACTTGGTTCTCAAGTTTCTGAACCTTCCTCAGACGGGATGGGTGCTAACGCTTTTAGCTAAGAGGCTACAGTGAATACTTTAGCTTAAAAAAAGGAGTAAATAACGTCTTTATAAACCAGGTTGGGTTCTCTCAGCTTTGGGAGATATGTTTACACCATACGAGCTGGATGGAGTCATTCTATGTTTGTTTCTGGTTCTCCGTCTTATCAACGCTCTCTTTTCCGTTTGACCTTTTTTAAATCCTTTCTGTATTTCATCACTTTTCCCTCATCTTTTGCCCTTTCTGGACTTACCTTTCCACATCCCTCCTCCACCACTTTCCTGTCTCGTTCCCTCCTTTTTTGTCTCGTTTCCTCCCTTCTCTGGGTGTGTTTCATCTGAATGTTCCTTATAGGACCAGATGGATTATGGACCATGAGTAATAGGGCTCTTGCCGGGACAGTCCCAGATGCTTTGCATGCTTTCCCAACACCAGCGGGATCAGTGGTAACTGTAGCTCTATCTGGGTTGGCTTTATTGAGAATCCCTTGCAATAACAGGGAAGGGTTGTGTTTAAGTCTAACCAAGCGGTAGTGAAGCCATGGGGATTTAACAGAAAACCCACACAAGGGGTATCATCAACATATTAACTAGCAGCAGTAAGTTAACACCCTCTGCCTTGGAAATCACACAGTGAGCCTGCTTGGAATGTGCCGTCTTGGTACCGAGGGTTTAAGTCCCAGATTCCTGTCAACTGACATGTTTGTTTCTAACTCCTGTTTGTGTGTTATTATGGTGATCCAATCAACATGCGGGCATCAAATTTTGAGTGTGTCCCATTCACATGCACAGTCTAGTTGACTCTCGACCCCATGAAGTCAGGGATGTAGTTTGATATGTGTAAAACTGGAGTAAAAGAGGCCTTGAGTATATTTATACTGTT